>JAOEHY010011712.1:0-16288 GCA_025447955.1 Psilopsiagon aurifrons
ACAAGCCGAAAGTCAAAAACACAGTGCTGCACCAACTACTAAGAAGGAGAAAAATGACTGCTACTGCTGAACCCATGGCACCAGGTTGGACAGGGCTTGGAGCAACCTGGTGTAGTGGAGGGTGTCCCTGCCTATGGCAGCGGGTTGGAACTGAATGAGCTTTAATGACCCTTCCAACCCAAACCAGTCTGGGATTCTATGAAGTTAAAGACAAATAAAAGAGAAAGAAAATCCACTATTTCTGTACATGATGATTTGTCTACAGCATTCTGTTTTGTAAATTGATCTTTACAAGGGACAGATTAGATCATACAGTTATAATCTTCATTGGAAGGGAACTCAAGGGGTCATGCAGTCCCACCTCTATTCAAAAGAAGCCTAATTAGAGGAGGTAGCTCAAGGTACATCTAGTGGAGACTTGAATGTCTACGAGAGCTCACAGTTTTTTTGGTCAATGCATTCTGTGCTAAGCTATGCACTAGAAATGTTTCATGAATCACAGAATCACAAAACTGTTAGGGTTGGAAGGTACCTCTGGACGTCATCCAATCTAACCCCCTGCCAAGGCAAGAGCCACTCAGAGCAGGTTGCACAGGAATGTGTCCAGGGAGGTTTGGGTGTCTCCAGAGAGGGAGACTCCACAGCCCCCCTGTGCAGCCTGTTCCCGTGCTCTGCCATCCTAAATGCAAAGAAGCTCTTCCACATGCGGAGTTGAAACTTCCAGCGTTTAGCTTATTGCCATTGCTCCCTGACCTGTTGCTGGGCATCAATGAAAAGAGTCTGCCACCATCCTCCTGGCACCCACCTTTAAGATACTGATCTGCATTGATGAGATCCTCTCTCAGTCTGCTCTTCTCTGGACTAAACAGCCCCAGCTCCCAGATGCTCCACACCCTTGATCATCCTTGTGGCCCTTGTTCGTCCCTCTCCAGTGGTTCCTTGTTTGTCTTGTAGTGAAGAGCCCCGTACTGGATACAGTGCTCCAGTTGTGGCCACACCAGGGTCAAGAAGAGGCGGCAGATCTCCTCCCCTGACCTGCTGCCACACTCTTCGTGATGCAGCCCAGGATGCTCTTGTCCCTCCTGTCTGCAAGGGCCAGCTCGTGGTTGACTTTTCATCTAGCAATACTTCCAGGTCCTTCTAAGCTGAACTGCTCTAGTAGCTCACACCCCAGTCTGTGCTGGTACCTGTGCCTCTTCCTTCCCACCTGAAGGACCATACACTTGCCATTGTTGAACATCATTAGGTTTCTCTCCAGCCTATCAAGGTTCTCACTGAATGGCAGCACAGCCTTCAGGTTGTATGAGCCAATCCCCTAGCTCCATATCATCAGCAAGACTTCCTGAGGGGACACTCCAGCCCTTCATCCAAGTCACTGATAAACATGAGAAATGAAATATTATACTTTTAACTGTAGAATGAAAATTTTGTTAGGGGAACTCTAAAACCAGAAAAGAATGGAAGAAGGGATTAAGAAGATAGAGAGGACTTACTATCTCAACCTCCCTATCTCAGTATCCCTATCTCCAGTATCCCAGCAACATTAGCTAAGAGAGCTGACGACCATTATGCAAAACTATTGACTGGGCACTGTGGAAGATCTGGTTACTTTCTTTGAGTTTTATAGGTACTCTGCTATTCCTTGCGATTCTCTGATGTTCTGGGCATATACAAAATTGAAAATCAAGCTAAATGGAATACAATTATCCAACATAGAAAAGTTAATCTCAAATTCCAATCTTTAAAATACACATAATGTATGACAGGTACAGTGTAACTGTTACCTAAAAGAGTCAGAAGCAGTTGCATTTACTACTTCAAATTACATTGTATCATTCCATATTATATGAATTTTATCATTCCATATTATGTGAAGTTATTAAATATGAAACATCAATTTTATCAATTATAATTTATAATTTTATCAACAATTATCAATTATACAATAATTATCAATTATAATTATAATTAATATCAACAATAATTATCAACAATAATTATCAATTATAATTATAATTTTATCAACATAACTTTATCAATTATTAAAAGTCAGGCTAAAAAGAAGATAAAGTGAAGGAACTTTTTCTTTATTTTAATCTTGATAAAAAGTGTTAAGATCTCTCTAATATACTGATAAGAGCGCTAAGCTATATTCCTTTTTCTTATAGAAAAGATTTATGTCAAATAAGATATTAGAAACTATGGGATTTGATTCTGTGATTAAGTCATAGCTTGTTTTATACATACATACATGCATATCTGTGTATACACACACTTTTTCTGTTCCTTACAGGAAGAATAATTTTCTGTGCAAATATGTCTCTAAATATTAACCTAGAGAAAACGACTTGATATACTGATAAAATTGACCAGGATTCAGATGAAGAAAGAAAAAATTAAATTATAAGAAGACATGAAAACTCCAGTAGGGAACAGCATATAAATTGAGGTATTTCCTGACAACTGTCTTCATTGTGCCAAAGTTCAGACAAGCAATAGAGATGTCTCACTCTGCCAAAGCCTTTCTATGCTACTTTCCAGCTATATAACAGCATTACATAGACTGAAACTGAACTAACTTATTAGAAAAATGAAAAAAAGGAGACCCAAATGTTTCTTATTACCCCTTACAAGAATAACTATGTAAAGCCCTGCTAAAGGATCTTTAATTTTGTTTCACTAAGGAGCTTCCTCTTAATACGGTTTAAATAAAGGTGACACTGATGGGAAGTGCAGCAAATACGCTATATAAGCCTTTTATTCCATGTATGTAAGACTTGAACACAGGCCTGTAGGATTGTGAGAACATTGTTTGGACTTATGCCTACTGGATTGTGCGCGATTCATACTAAGTGGCTTATTTAAAGTGTTGTGTTCAGCTGTCAAAGCAACAACTAATAAAACTCCTAACATTTGTATTTATGTGACTTTAAATTACAAAACACATATTTACGCATGTATTTCATATATTTTCCAGCCTTGCCTTAAATTCTGATTCATACAAATCAATTAATTCTTGAATAATTCTCAAGTTAGAAGAAAAGCACAAGACAAAGTGAAGAAATATTAATGCCACATGTATTTGACACAAATTCAGAGACTGAAACCAGAACCATTTCATCAACACTGTTAAGAGCTGTACAATTATTCTGCTACAGGGTCTCAGAGCCACATTCAGACTCATAGAATGTTTTTTGGTGGAAGGGACCTTAAAGTTTATCCAGTTCCAGACACTGCCACGGGCAGGGATACCTTCCACTAGACCAAGTTGCTCCAAGCCTTGTCCAACATGGCCTTGAACACTGCCAGGGAGCATGGTGCAGCCACAGCTTCAAATTGTGTCAGAGTAAAACAAACTTCCTTCATTTTCATTGTTAGTATAGAACCAAACCTTTTGAACACTACAGGACCATGCTTAGTAACATTCTACACAGTCTAGGCCTGTATGGCAGATATGATAGCCTGCAACCTTTGCAACAGTAATACAAAGGAAATCTGCAATGTAAAACTCCATGATCTGAACTGTTGCTACCCCTGGGTTGATATATTTTCCCTGAAACATTCAGGCAAAATTTTACCTGCTTCTTTACAGCTGCAACACCAGGGCAATTTTACTTGTGGAACTGAGCCCAGGAAAGTTGTGCTCTGCATGATACAAAGCCCATTCAATTATATGCCAGATTCTGTTGAATTTTAGTGTTCCCTGTTTCCATCCCTCATTCTTCTTTTCAATGCCAGTTGTTTCAGTTCTTTCTGAAATACTGGTTTTCTAGACTGTCATTTTCTTTCTCATTGCCATCATATGAAATAACTCATTTTTAAAGTTGAATTTAAGTTTTCATTAAACCTGCAGTATTTCAGATAAAATAAAATGTGCCTTTTGACCTTAAGCTACTTTGTTTAGTTTGGTTTTAGTAAGAAGAGGAATTTTGATTTCAGTATACTTTTCCTTCTGGAACTTGTAGTTAAGTGGATGAGCTGGAAAATCAAGTATTTTCGTATCTCCGCATAAAAATAGGCATGCATTCATGTTTTGTGTCTTTCAAAATGAGGAAGGTTTGAATAAACTCGAAGGTAAAATGTAAACACATTCAGTAAGTTCAGTACCCTAATTATTTAAGACTACACTGTCTGAAGTTATTAAATAACTTGCTCATAAAAACTTGGTTTTCCAAGATTGCCATGTACACATTTAAAAACTATTTTTGAAAAGCCAGTAAGTTTATAAATGTTTTGTCCACATCCTCAGGTAATTCATCATTATTTCCTTCATCGTATTCTGCAATACTCTGTCACATTCAGTGTCAGTAACTGTCAAGTCATTCCAGCAGCACAGCTATTTTTTTGCTATTCAGATGGTTCTGTCCGTATTTAACATTATGGTTTCCCATCTAACTTTTCTTTGGTTTCAGTTTCTTTTTCTCATTTGAACTAACTATTAAATATGGTACTGGGTCTTAAAAGGATGAAAAACCACAAACCACCCCTTTAACCACACCTGCTTAAATTCATATCCTTCTCATATTAATCATCTGAACAATGCATTCCAGATACCCAGACCTCTTAATATTTGCAATTTGGATCATCAGTTTAGGAAACAGGAATACACGTATAATATATATTTTAGCAAAAAGTGAAAGTGGAAGAGAAAAATATCACTGTATGTGACTCAGAATGATGATTTTCAGCTCTTCAAGCTATGTTGGAAAAGTGACAATGTTGGTGCATGACAAGATACAAATAACCATTACTTTCAATGATATCCTTGTCATTCCTGTGAAAATGCCTGTGTGGGTTTTATTCAGAGAAAAAAAAAAAACAAGCCAAAACCAAAACCAAAAAAAAAAAACCCCAAAAAAACAAAACCAACCAAAAAAACCCAAACAAGCAAACAAAATAAAGCAAACACCCAAAGGAAAAAAAAAAAAACAACCCACAAAAAAACACCAAAAAAACAAACCTGCTGGGGAATCTCTTTACGTATATTGCTGCATTTAATAAAAGCATTAGTGCTGAGCATCATCTTACAGTGCTTTTTGAGCACTTTTAGTACACAAACCTTTTAATCCTAAATGACTGAAATGTCTGTGGACAGAAGAAAAAACAAATGGCCTTAATCTACTGTTACCCAATTCATTACATCATCATTGACCATAAAAAAAAAACAGAAAACAAGAGCATTTTGTTTAAATCATACTATCTGAATGGGCACACATAGAAAAAATAAAGTATCACATTCAATTGGCATCATGATTACATTATGATGGTATAAGTTGAGGAAGCCACATCTCTACCTGTACAGGACTGAAGTCTAAATTGTTTTCCATTTTGTAGACTTCTTCTGAAAATGAATTAATGAAAACAAATATAACCTTGTAAAGTCAACCATTCTAGGCTGCTCAGGGCACTTATGAAAAGCTTACAATATCGGCATATGCTGACAGCTTGACATAAAAAGGAATGAAGGACTATTTCCCCAAAAGGCACAGAGGCAAAGAATTATGAACATCTCATAACCTATGCAATTCTCAAAAGCAATAGTATTTAAATGATTACTTTTAGTACCTATAATCTTAAAAAGGAATTTATTGTAAGATCATCAAGTACACCTAATGACCCTTTTTGAATAACATTTTCAAACTTATTTTAGAAGCTAAAACTTTGTAAAAAGCAACTCACAAATCAAAGGGGTACAGAGAGCTGTGGTAATCAAACCCCACGATTTAGTATCATAGGCTTGCATTTGGGAATCCTTCATTTTCCTGATATATCCCAGATTTCCTGAACTACTTTAATGACTTGTTTAGTCTTGTTAGGGTACAGTCCCATCTCCTGTTAATGGGAGACTTTCAACTGCAAGTCAAGTTCTGTAAATAAATGCATTAAAGATTCCTATTTGTTCAGTTAATGTGCTGATGTTAACATGACAGAGGTTTTTATCTAGGAAGGAGGAAAGCTTTTCTTCCACCGTTAGAAAAGTTATTCTAAGTTTTACATTTTCTGGGTTCCATACACAATTAAACTAACATACTGAAGAGTTTAAATGCTCCGTGAATCATAGCTAATTGCAAACATGCATTCACTCTTTGAAGATCAAGTCCAAATAAAACCCTCAAACAAGAAGATATTTACTGATGTTTATAGTAGCCCTACTTCATACTCAAAAAGATTTCTGCAGAAAATATTCATGTTAGATTCACTTCCTCACTAAAAAAAAAGGAAAAAAAAAAAAAAAAAGCAGGGGAATTAACACTCTCAGTGAAAAGAACTGTGATTCTGAAGTGCTAAAAGCATTTGAATGAGAATTTGGAAATTCTCTAATTTTACAAGCCTCTGCTTTTCAATTTGAACACCAAAGCAATGAAAACAACTTGCTGAATACAGTCTGTACTTCAGGAGCTGTATAACAAATGCAATCTGGGCATGGACTCCTAAACTCAAAATTCCTAATTTATCCCCTCAATACACTACACAGTGCGTAGAAACCCAATAGAAGGCCTAACAATAATTTACAAACCACCGAAGGTCTGTTGGAGGAATTGGCCTATAGCTCTTGTGTAAATCTTTTGTACAGAGGACTTTTTCATCTGCTGAAATAAAGAAAACTTCCTATTGACAAATTAGTAGTAGGCTACATGTTGAATAACTCCTATGTCTGAATGACATGCAGGTAAATCAATTATATTCTAATAATTAGTGATCACATCTAGAACATCTGATTAAGCAAGGAGTATTTGTATCTTCAACAATCAGCATTTTGAAGCTCCACATCAGTTTCTACACCACCTCATTTTGGCATTCCCAAACAAATAGTTACACAAGTCACAAAAAAGTGCTATTCTCAATATTTTTCCAATCCATGTATGCATGTTTACCAAGATTAAATGCTGAAGTACCAAATTTTCAGAACATTTTTCTGATCTGGCATGCACATTGCTGCTTTCCAGAAATACTGTGCTTCAATTTCACTGAAGTATACTGTTGCAAAAATAACCAGCAATAATAACTAAGTCTCACTATGGAACCATAATCTCCACATGCAACATTTCAATGACTAAGTTAGAAAGCCAAATTTACCATCTTAAGATGTAATGATTTCACTCTTCAATTCCTTAGAAACCACCCCGTAGTGTATCAAATAAGAACAGATAAGTCTGGGGTAGAAAGATCAAATAAAAAGCAACCCATAAACTTTTATATTAATCGATTAATTGTGCAAATCAAGGCATTTACAGGCATTTACATCTACTTCTCTAGTCATAATTAAGAAATATTATGTTCTGTGCCATGCAGATATTAATATTGAAAGCATTATTTCTTGTGAAAATCATATGACAATTTAAGCTGATAGTACTGCATTATTTTAAGAAAAGATTAAGGGAATTTCACTATGAAATTGCTGAGATACACCAGAGTATCTAAATACTGAAGAAACAAATCCAATTGCCTTCATGGACATCTATCTGAAGCATCACATGTCCACTTCTGGGTTCTTCAGTGAAATATATTGACATGCTTTCTGTTTTACTAACTAGCTAATGTTAGGAAAAACACCGAATAGAAACAAACAAGATTCAAGAAATTTCTATATGTATGAAGGAACAAAAGCCATGAAATTCTGGCAAAAGCTGTAATCCAATGCAGCATCAAGATGGAAAGATAGTCTTCAATTTAATACTCTAAGAAAAAATGAGTCAACATTAAAATTCAATTCTTATTTCTTCATCTTCATGCAGAAGAAAACATATTAGTCACTCAGCATTAAAAGTACAGCTGGACAGACCATCATTAGGTAGTTTTGGTAAACTTTGCAGAACATATCTCAGCAACCATTAATAATAATTACAAGAAATATTGACTTGAAATCATTAGGTCACAAAGGGCTCAATAATATGGTGACATGCTCTTGGCATGACTGAGAAATGAGTTTTGGCCTGGTTGAGGTGTCCCATCTGCATCCTTCAAGTCCAGCTAATGAGGCAGGACACTCATTAAACTTGGCTGAATTAACATGACATGAATAGCAGAATATGCATATGCAGTAACAGGGATGAAAGTGAGTCACATTCTCACAATTGAAATAGAAACAGTCCATACAGCATTACCATGAGCCTCATAAGTCTTGTACTAAAGCCCACAATGCAAACCTGCACCAACTACTATTACCAATAATAAATTTAAGAATTGAAAAAATAATATAAAAAGATCATAGTTATATGTAAAATGAAAAATTGCTTTGTCTTTAGCTGGTATTGATTGTATTAAAATATGCCATACACAGTAAATAATCTGATTTCTAATATTATAGAAAATAACTGCTTTAACACTCAGCCAGAGGTCATATCTTTAACTTCAAATGCTAGTGACTATAACAAAAATATAACAAAATATATTAAAACAAAATTGCATCACAGTGAAAACAGAGTAACAATATTTCACAAGAGTATTCTCTTAAGAAGGACATGGAGCTGTTAGAGCAAGTCCAGAGGAGGTCACAAGGATGATCAGGAGCTGGAGCACCTCATAAGAAGACAGGCTGAGAAAATTGGAGCTGCTCAGCCTGGAAAAGAGAAGCTTCCAGTAGCTGAAGGGTGCCTACAATGATGCTGGAGAGGGACTGTTCATCAGGGACTGTAGTGATAGGACAAGGGGTGATGGTTCAAACTTACACAGGGGAAGTTTAGACTGGATATAAGGAAGAAATTCTTTACTGTAAGGGTGGTGGGGCACTGGAACAGGTTGCTCAAAGATGTGGTGAAGGCTCTAACCCTGGCAGTATTCAAGACCGGGTTGGATAGGGCTTGGAGCAACATGATGTAGTTGGAGGTTTCCCTGTTAAGGGAAGGGGTTTGGAATTAGGTGATCTCAGGGTCCTTTCCAACCATTCTATGATTCCATGACCATTCTATTCAAAAGGCTAATTTTCTCTAAAGCTCTTGGTAAAGCACATCACTTTAAAACAATAAAAAACACATCAAAAAGCTGTTGGTGTAAAGGAGTGAAGAGGTCCTTATCCAGTCTTTCCCCTTACCTTCACTCTTTTCTTTGCTCTTTTGGAAAAGATACTAATGTGATGGTGAGTGGACATGTGTGGGGAGTGAAGGTGATAGGTTTTGCATGAGAAACACTCTGGGAAGGAGGACTGAGGCCTTGATACCTAACAAGCCTTGGGGCAATAATTTGGAATGTTGAAAGATAGGGAATGTAAACAAGCAAGCCTTGGGGGATAAGCCAGGATGTTGTAACAAACAATCTCAGGTGGAGGCCAGAGGACGTGTGGGTCATAAGAGGGTCTGAGGCAAAAAGGTGAAACTGTTGCTGTGTGAACAACGTGTGATCAGCATTGCGATTGGTTTGTTTACAGGATTTTCAGAGGGGCTGATCAGACTGAGCTTGGCATGCTCGTGCAGGCTGCAAAAGTACCGAACAAAGGGATAAAAAGAATTTGATTGTAGTAAAGTGAGATTTGAGTCTCCTCATTGACTTGAGTCCATGTCTTGATATGCCACAGACATGGGAAAACAGCAAAGATATGATAGGCGAGTGAAATCTGAAGTGTCTAAAATCAAATGCTGAAATACAAAAAATGTGGTTTGGGTATGTTTTTTTAAACTCAGCATTTTCTAATATAGAAAAGCTCTCAATTGAAATAAATGGAAGAATGGATTTGAATGATACAGCATTGTCTAATCTAAAGACAAACATATTTCGAATGTCATAAAATCCCATACTGGTTTGAGTTGGAAAGAACCTTAAAGCTCACTCAGCTTCAAATCCCTCTCATGGGCAGGAACACCTTCACCAGACCAGGTTGCACCATTCAACATGGCCTTGAACGCTGACAGAGGTGGGGCAGGCACAGTTTCACTGGGCAACCTGTGTCAGTGCCTCACCAACCTCACAGGGAAGAATTTCTTCCTAACTTTTAATCTAAATATAAATTGGTATAATAAAAATTCAAATGTTTTTAGACTAAAACACAAAGTTTTTAATATAAAAAGTATTCCTTTTCCTCCAATGAAGTTCTATAGTTGGTTTGAGTTGTAGAGTGGATTAAATATCCTGGCACTCCCAAAGAAACAGTTATGTTATTTTCAATATAGCAGAAACTCATTGCAACACAGAAAAACAATACAGATTATTCTAAAAAGGCAATCTTAAATTTTAGAATCTAGAAACAAGGTGTTTCAGCTTTAATGATCTTTTAAGAGCCACCTTTAGAAATGTAGCTAAATACCGAATACTGGAAAAAGTATTGATAATTTTTTCCTATGCTCAAATAATTTCTCAGGAGCATAAAGTATTACTGGTTTACCAACTGGATTAAGCCAAATACATGTACATATACTAGCTTTATATAGTTGATTTTAACTGCCTTTTCAAAACACATGTATATGTTTGGTCTCCACAATCACAAGTGGTGAAGCAATAAGAGTGATGCCATAAATCTTGCGACTTGAGTGTTTCAAGATGAAACCAAAGAAATAAGCAATATCTTCACACTCTCTTTGAGGTCAATAAGCTGACATATTTTGCATATTTAAACCACAAGCTCATTTCTAGATAAGTTTCAGGGAAAAACAAATGAATAAAATTTACTTAGAGAGTTCTGAAAAGTAGACTGATTACATTATTGTCCTGGGTACAGCAGTAGCGGTCATTTTTTCTCCTTCTTGGTAGTTGGTGCAGTGTTGCGTTTTTGACTTTTGGCCTGGGATCAGCGCTGATAACACCGATGTTTTTAGTTACTGCTCTAATATTTCATCTGACCAAGGACTCTCTGAGTCTCATGCTCTGCCAGGGAGGAGGGGAAGCCTGGAAGAAACAGAGACAGGACACCTGACCCAAACTAGCCAAAGAGGTATTTCATGCCGTTACATGTCATGTCCAGCATGTAAAAACTGGGGGCAGGAACCCGGAAGAGTGAGTTCACTGCTCAGTTGTCAGGTGGTGAGCAATTGTATTCTCTTCCCTTGTATTTTCCTTGTCATTGTTATTATTGGTGGTAGCAGCAGTGATTTGCGTTGTACCTTAGTTACTGGACTGTTCTTATCTCAACCCCTGGGAGTTATATTCTTTTGATTCTCTGGGAGTGGGCAGAGGAAGGGGCTGTGGAGCTAACAAACTGTGTGGCTGATTTACAGCTGGGCTTAAACCGCAACAATTGTATCCTCCAATACCAAAAACTATGCAAGTTGAAAGGTATATGTCTTGGACATATTTTTATATGACTGTTACTCATGAATTTAAATCAAGATTCTCCCAGGGAGTTTAAACAGCTTAACAGTCAGATGATGCAGGGTAGTATCTGGCATATGCAGATTTGATAAAGTTACCAATTTTGAAGACAGCAGGAGAGACTGCAAATGCTCCCAATCATTATAATCAAAACAGCAGAACATATAGGTAAAACATTTTTAGTTGAGTATTGTGGCTTAAAGCAAAAGTAAATACCAAATGGTAAATGGCCTTTCAGACTATATGCGTTATACTGATAGTCAGCTATTCTACCTCCAAATATTCAAAATTATACCAGTATAGCCAGGAAAACAGATCTCTGCAGTCCACTTAGGAAGGTTTGTTATTTCTTCTAAATCTGGAAATTTGGAGAGTTATCTAGATGGGCAGATAACAAAGCTTTCAATTTTACTAAAAAGTATTATAAGTAGAGGAAGTTGAGTCTTCTGTTCTTATAGACTGACTTGATTCCAAAAGCACCAGAAAGATGGCCTGAATTGTTGCTCTTGTTAACTTGCAAAATTACGAAATTTAATGTAAAGCATTCCATTTCAGTGAATTCTAATGAGATATGCCTGACATAATGCTTCAGAGAGAAGGATCCCCAACAGACTTCCAGGGTCAGTGGCTGCAGGACAAGAAGAGGCAAATTACTTTCAGACACAGTTACATTCATTTTGCAGATACCAAACATATTTTGGTTTTCATTGCAAAGTGTCTTTCTGGATGCATCTTTGCTATGGACAAGTGACTTGAATAATGTCCTGATCTTCACCAAAATATTTAACATTGTATTCAACAGTACAGCCTGTAAGATCGCATCCTTCCTCATTTTCATGACCAGAAAATTTCGGCAGATTTATTTGAAATATTTCCAAAATCTGCTTTGAAAATCTTACCAGTAGTATCTGGTAAATACTGCTGATTAATTCATTCAGCTGTGCAGAATTTAATTAAAATCAAATTCACAATAAGAATATTCCTGAGAGCACATTCCCAATCCCTTTAACAAAATTTCAGGCAACTGAAAACTACCTGAAGGCAAAGTGCTATACATTATTCTACTATTTTCTTACAAGCAATTAGGATGGCACTCATTCTTCCCCTTACAATTGCAACAACACTAGCGCTTTTCTCCAAAGCAATTTACAATATAGATTGGCAGGCCAGCAATTGTGGTTTGATAGATGGTGGCACATCATATGCATTGCCTCAGTGGTAACAGAATACAAAACCCTTTACTATTAAGCCAGCGGGAGGAAATATTCCGAAATATTCCATCTGTCCCAGCAAGAAGACAGCATTCTTTATCACCTACAGGAAATAGATTAGCATGTTTATCTTACCTCTCAAGGGAAAGATGCAAGTGGCATAGGCAACATCAAGCTTAGAGCACTGGCTAGCATTTTTTGCAGTGAGACAAAGACTGTGAAGTCCACAAAGAATGAGGTTAGGGTTTAACTCTTAGAAACAGTCTCTCTGGAGACTTCTTACAACACTTACTGAATGTCAGAGGATTTTGCTGTTCCTGTCTGCTAGATGTGTGCTGCAGACAGACAACCGGATATCAGCATAAAGTTTGCCTCTTTCTATCAGCTCCTAATTCAAGCAAAAAGTGCTTATGGCACTTCTCTGCTAGGAAATATTTAGACTGCCTCAGACACTCATTCCGAGAAGTCATTTCAAAGCACCAGAGTGCTTTGCTGTGCATGCATGAATGCCAGAGTTCACAAGCACCTGCACAGTCAGAACGAGAAAAAAGGTGACTAATTGCCTTCATACACTGACCTAGACATGACAACAGAACAAAAAAATGCCCATGGCTGTTCTTGATTTCAACTCCCTAATTCTGACAGAGCATTTCTGGCCATGTTCATACTTTACACAATATACTCTTTCACTTCTAAGTTGTGTGTTTTCCCTATATATACTATAATAGCTCAAAAGGGAACAGGGCAGCCCTACCTTCCATTCCAGTGAGACCTCCCACAAACCTACAGTTAAAACCTATTTGATACACCATTTAAATTTCAAAGACCTACCTTGTCACTTCATCTACTCACATATTAGCAAATAGACAAATCGACAGTCACACCTATCTATATTTTTTGTATCAAAGATCTCTAATCACAGGAGCACAACTGGGCCATTCTCCTTGCCCACATATCTGCTATGCCTCATTTACCCAGGAGAAAAAACAGCATTTTGGGTAATCTACAAATTCCCCATACAAGCCAGTTACAACAGCTTTGTGAGTCACAGCAAGGCACTGAGAATAAAGGTTTGAAATTTAGTTGAAACTCAAATCTGTACCCTGAACAAATAATTACTATATTTTGCAAACCCAAATAATAAGATTCTAAGGAAGTAAAAATCTTTTGCTGATTGTTGTTGTCATTACTCCATAATGTTCATATGTAAAAACAGTGACTTCAATTTTCTCCTGAGTTTAGCACAACCAGTATCTTTCCAGTAGGCTCAATTTTTGTCTGAGCTACATGTTGAGATGATAGTAGTAAAACTGCAATTTGGATATATAACTGGAAGCTGTGCAAGATTTATCCAAATTCTACCTTCACTTGCACTCACAGAACTTGATAGGAATTAAATTGGTTTAATATTTTTCAGCCTGAAATTAATATTTTAATTGGCAGCAGAAGCTATAATTCAATATTTACCTAATGACAAACAAATAACAAAAACTATCATAAACACTTCATCCCTCAAAATCAAAGCAAGAAGATAGAGTGTGACTAGGCAGTACTTATGAAAACCAGAAACATTCATTTACTTAACTCATTTGGAGGTGCCTTCCCATTTACACTCATAATCACCAATTATGCAAGATAAAATTCTGATGGTTAGTTAGTATCTCACATGAAAGCAGGTGATCTCAAGTTCATGATTTCCAAACAGTTTTAAGAGGTATCAGTTATTTAAATGATTCAGAAAAGCCACTAACAGGTTGGGTCAAAACTCACCCACTGAAAGTGATTCCTTCTGATTCAGGTATTTCACTAGGGAAGGAACTTTTCTTCAATTTCTAGTTTGTCAGTCCAATAGGTTTTAAAATATCTCCTATGATTCATATAAAGAAAGAGAACACAGAGAAGAGCAACAAAAGATACAGAATGGTTTGAAAATACTAAGATTATTGAGGGGGAAAATACTAGTACATCTATCTACACACACACACACACACACACACACACACACACACACCCCTTTTTTGTTTTTTCATCCGACTTTCAAGGAAAGTGCATTTATGGTCAGGGTGGTATTTAATAAGGTTCTAACCGAAATTTTGGCAGACTGCCATATTCAAAGAGCATAATGAAAAATTTCACGGAACTTCCCTGACAATCACACATCTTCCAACTATTTTTCTGTAATGACTAATGGCAAATTCATATTTAAAAACAGGATTAAGAAGATGAATGCAATTTCAGACCATGAGAACTCCCTAGCCAATATATTAATTTTACCTAGGAGAAAAATTTGTCCCCAGATGATAAGTGTTTCCCTCTTGCAGTAGTTTTAAGTCAATTCCATTGTATCTCTTGGAGAAAACATACCAAGGTAACAATGTAAGTAGAGACAAGTCTTAAAAGATAACTGACTTTTGTCAGTCTTTCTAATTAGTCTATCCTTCTTTTGTTACACAATCTTAAAAGGAATATGTTCAAGTAAAGGTAAGCTACTGTATTTACAACAATCTCAGTCATCGTCCATCATTTAGTACATAATAATCACTCATGGAAGCAACTACAGAAGGCAGTGATGAAGGCACCTGGCTATCTTCCTAACTGCACTCAGATGAAACTAGTCAGAGATGAGAATTACTGACAGTAAAACCAGTACTGTTCTTCCTGGGTGTTATTCTAGTTTCTGTCATAAATCAAAGTTAAAAAGCTTCTCTGATCTTTCAGTGGTTGCCAATAGAAACAATTAGCCACTCTTATCAGGGTGGGTGGCTGAGATGTAATAGGTTGCTACCAAGAATACTCTTCTCCTAGAAATTTGATGGCATCAAGAGAAGAAAGAAAGAATTACTTTCTGCTCTGAACACTCTTTCTAACATAAATGTATGGCTTTGTTTAAAAGAAGGGTGGGGCCTAAATTTAGACCTGGGTCCTGAGACCTCCAAGTCTTCCTGTCCCACTGCAATTTTGCAGGAGGCTCACATTAGACCTCCAGTTGTTTGTAGTGACAGCACATTCTGCTCACAAGTCTGGGGAATATGGGCCTAAAGAAAAAAGGAATCAGTTAATTTGTTTATATCAATCCCTTTCTGCTTCCCACTCAGCATCTAAGCTCCAGCAGCCACAGAGCTGAGAGGCAGTCTGCTGTTCAGGCTTCCACAGCTGCCTGACCTTTCCTCTCTTAGCCTACAGCAGATCCAGCCTCAGCAGTCTTCTGCAGCCATGGTCTTTGTGACTTTTATCCCACCATCAGTGTTCCGAGCCCCCAGCAAATCCTTCAGTGCTGCTCTTTTTATCACAAAGCAATTACCTAGCCTTTCTTCAGTCTGTTTTGAATTTTTGGGTGGAAATCACTGAAAAGGTTAAGGAGTCAAAGAATCAAATTGGAATGTATTTCCAGTCAGCTTTCCAGTCTTCATACCAGATGGAGTCAGCAACTTGACAAGTCTGACAGGCAACTTGACTGAGTCTATCAGCAGGTCAACTGATCGTTTCCATGTTTACCAAAAAGCTTAGAGATAAAAGCCAGAAGAATATTCCATTGACATTAAAATACACAGATTAGGCTATTTTTGAAATGACACAGTAAAACACTGTGAAGTGAGAAGATTTTTTGAATGAGAACTAGAGACTTCTCTCTCTAAGCAGAGTGATTAGTGACTATGAACATTGAACAGTGTCGTGGTTTAGGCCATAAATCAACCACACAGTTTGTTCACTCACTTCCCCCTCTTTCTTCCTTCTGCTCCTGGAGGGATGGGAAGGAGAATAAAAAGAATGCAACTCCCACAGGTTGAGATAAGAACAGTTTAATAACTAAGGTATAACACAAACCACTACTGCTACTA
>JAOEHY010011714.1:0-15902 GCA_025447955.1 Psilopsiagon aurifrons
AAGCTGTGGCTGCCCCATCCCTGGCAGTGTTCAAGGCCAGGTTGGATGTGGCTTGGAGCAACCTGGTCTAGTGGAAGGTGTCCCTGCTTGTGGCAGGGGGTTGGAACTGGATGAGCTTTGAGGTCCCTTCCAGCCCAAACTTTCCTTTGGTTCTGTGCATTATGCTTGGAATGTCTGAAAGCTAACTCTTGCTGCTGAGAGCTTTTAAGATTTATTTACCATGTGCAAAGCTCAAGATGGACCGGGCTTTTGGCATGTCAGTAAAACAGTTGGATGCTGCACTCATTATAGTTTTATTTTTTTTCCCCTGGCTCTGTATGTTTTCAGAAGAGCTCAATTTGTATCTCTCGGATGTTCCTTTGTGAAGGAAAGTCTTTGACCCAGTCGGTAAAGTGTGCCTGATGTCACCAGCATGGTTTCTTCAATGCAGTATTCTGCTGCATGATTTTAAAAATATTACAAGAAGAAACAGTAATAAAATCCTTAGGATTATTTTGGAATTATTTGGTTTAATACCTTGAAGATTTTTATTTTGAGCTGTGTACCCTGGAAGGATCTTCACAGATCATCAGATATAATCTCTTCTTGTTGCATCCATTTAAATCTTTCATAAGCAAATCATAGTACATTTTAAGGTTTCTTTAGTCTCTGCTAGGTCAACTGGAAAGCTGTCCCAGAAAGCCCATTCTCAGCTGGTTGAACGTCTTATATGACACAACTTATACATACTTTAGTGTTGGCATGAGAATAATTTAAATAGATTTTTTGCTTTCCTTGGGCTTCTTCTTTTCCTAGTCCCATAGGACAGCCTTCCTTATTTCCATTTTGCAGCCAAGCAGCCCAGTTTCTCTCAGTTCCCTCCTGTGCAGCAGGGCTTCGTTTCCTTGGTGACCTTAATACTCCTTGTCTGCATTTATTTTAGCTTGAAGAGCTACTAGCACCTGCAAATGTATTTTGCCTATGTCAAGGATTTACTGTACACCCATAGCTTTGGAGCATATTCTTCTTACATCCTTGGGGTTTGAACAAAGGAATGGAGGACTAGGGCAGTGAAGATGATATGTGGTCTCTGTCTGTGCCATTTGCTCAGGGTGGATTCATCAGTCATAGGCAGTTTGAAAACCGTAACTCATTTCTTCTGTTTGCTTCAGTCAGGTCTCTAATCTCACATCCATTAAGAGTTATCTCTGAATAATGAATGGAGAACACATTAAAGAAGGGGAAAGGGCAAATACAGTGCTTAAGGGGTTGGGGGGTGGGGGTAAGATTCCAGGTTCTTTGCCTTCTGCCTCCCCAGCTTTCTTTTCATCCATTAGCTTAGCATCAGTTGCCAGAAAAAAACACAGGAGGAGTTAACTAAGCAAGTTAGTAGTAGCAGCATAAGATGTGACAAGAAATGAATAACAGCCAAGTGTTGCCAATGCCAAGTTGTGTAAAATCAATCTGAGTTCTTAGTATGACAGCTGCTGGCCATGTCGGGGGAAATCACAGATGCCATACGTCTTGATAGGTTTAATAAGGCTTTTCTGATGCTGTCCTGCTTGATGTAATGGTTTTAAACTAGAAGAAGGTAAATTTGGGTGAGCTCTTAGGCAGAAGTTCTTCCCTGTGATGGTGGTGAGGCCCTGGCACAGGTTGCCCAGAGAAGCTGTGGCTGCCCCATCCCTGGCAGTGTTCAAGGCCAGGTTGGATGGGGCTTGAAACAACCTGGTCTGTTGGAAGGTGTCCCTGCCCATGACAGGGGATTGGACTGGATGAGCTTTAAGGTCTGTTCCCACCCAAACCGTTCTGTGATTCTTTAGATGCCAAACTTGGCTTTCCCTTGATGCAGATTAAGGCCATCAATCCTTGTCTTGCTTTTCACAGGTAACTAGAGGAGTTAGTTTTTCTTCTTTCTGCAGTTGTTTTTAACATAAGCACAGCTCTTGCACCTTCCCTGAATTTTCCCAAGCCACCTCAAGTTCTTTAAACCTTACTCACTGGCCAAAGGTCTAAGATATGCAGCCTCACCTATTATTCTCTCTGGAATCCCTCCAGTCTGCCCATGTCTGAGCCAAGCTGCACAGCCTAGGTCTTACCAGCCTCATACAGGAATATTTTCTACGAGACTCAGACACTGTTTGTGCATCCCACTCACCTTCCTCATGATGAAGATGATTTTTCCAGCATCTGACTAATTGATGACACACTGAATTCGATAACTTTGCATTTATCTCTGCTGAATTTCCCAGGACTTTTCAGTGACATTAATCAATCAGAAGCAATCTGAATTATAATCCAGTCCTCTGTATAATTTATCCTTTGCAAGTTCATCTTTTCTTGCCTAGCTTAAGTACAATAACCATACTCACTATTCCCTTATCCCAACCACAGAAGAAAACGTGCCTATTATGAAAGTCAGGTCAGACTGCTGCAAAGCATATCACAGAATTTATACACACATGGCTTATTTTCTCTGCCCATGAATTTTCTATCCACTTGATTGCCTCTTCACCTGAGCCTTCTATAGGCATCTGAGTTCCTTCTATCATAAAATCACAGAATGGTATGGGTTGGAAGGGACCTTAAAGCTCATCCAGTTCCAAACCCCCTGCCACGGGCAGAGACACCTTCCGCTAGCCTAGGTTGCTCCAAGCCCCGTCCAACCTGGCCTTGAGCACTGCCAGGGATGGGGCAGCCACAGCTTCTCTGGGCACCCTGTGCCAGGGCCTCAGCACCCTCACAGGGAAGAACTTCTACCTAGCATCTAACCTGTATCTCCTCTCTGTTTAAAGCCATTTCCCCTTTTCCTGTCGCTGCAGGCCCTAGTCAAAAGCCCCTCTCCAGATTTCTTGTTGGCCCTTGAGACACTGGAAGCTGCTTTAGGGTCTCTTCTCTCAGACTGTCTCCATGGCAGAGGTGCTCCAGCATCTCTGTGGCCTAGTCTACACTTACTCCAACAGCTCCACATCCTTCTTGTGTCAAGTGTCACTGAAAGCTGTCTGTGAACATGTAATCTATGAGGTTTATGTCCTCTGCTAGACATTGTAGAATATGTAGTTAAGCCCGAATTCTCAATTTAATGGCATGCAGTTTTGTTTAACCAAATCTCATGTGTTCCATTAAATATGTCAGGATGAGATGGGAAAATATGTACTGTCATTAATCTTGCAGGATCAGTTTTCAGCATATAACTTACAGAAATCAGTAATGTTATGTACATTATCTGAGATTACAGAGGTAATCTGAGGTACCTATCTGAGATTTATTTTTCATATGCTTTGATCTAAACTTTCAGGAATATGTATTTGTGAGATCAAATTAAAGCTTTATTAAACTGATCTGAAAACATTGTTAGAACTGAATTCCAGAAAATGTTGAGGATTGTCTTTGGAGCTGCTGAAATGGAAAGGTATTGTCCTGGGCATGCTGGTGAAGTTGACTGGGTGGTTGGATCAGGTCATTGCAGTTCCAAGCTCTGCTGCCTTTGGCAGTGGCACCGCTGAACAGCCTACAACTTGAGTCCAGCATCAGCTGGGTTTGTGCAGTGGTTCATCGGACTTGTCAGCTGTCTGGGTATTTAATTCAAACATTGTAGATGGAGTTTAAAGTGGCTTCTGGTTTTACAGCCCTTCGGGAAGAATGGTCGGTAACAGGAGAGAGTGTCTGGGACAGTGGTGTTTCTGGGGATGTTCAGATGCTCCCAATACTGGAGCTCACAGACCTTTCAAAGTATTGGTAGAACATTTCTTGCTCCTGTTTTTGTCCTGCCTGCTTCTGGCTTCCACTCAGATGTCTTGGAGACACTTCCCTAAGATGTGAGACTTGGCAATGAAAGCTTCTCCTTTTGGGTGCAAGTTTCAAGTTGTCAATAAAAATATGAAGTTTAAAATAAACAGATTTTTACCATGATTTGAAACTGTAAAAACCCTATCCAGGGTCTCTTGTCTCTGTCATAGATGAGCCTGAAATGTGATCTGAAAAAAACCACAATCCCCCTTTGAAGTTAAACCCGAAAGAGAAACTTCAAACCCCAAGTTTCTGTACCATCATGAGCTGGGCTTACTGAAGCTTGCCTTGTTCTCTTGGTGTTGAAGCAAGTCTGGGAAGGAGTGGGGCTTCCTTAAAGCTGCTGGTGCACATTGGAGTGTGTCTTACCATTCTTGGCATACATTGTACATCCCTTGGTATGGTGCAGTAGAGCAGAGACTGGCTCACACATGCTTATCTAACAGATGTACCATGCTGGTTTTGTTATAGTTTGTCTCCAGTATGCACTTTTGTCTCTTTTTCACAGGGATACAGCGGGGCAGGAACGATTTCACACCATCACCACCTCCTATTACAGAGGCGCCATGGGAATCATGCTAGTATATGACATCACCAATGCCAAGAGCTTTGAAAACATCAGCAAGTGGCTCAGAAACATAGATGAGGTGAGTAATGTTTGTAAGATCCTGGAATTGAGCTGTTTGTTGTAACCCCTAGAGCATGTGATGAGTTCCATAGAACTTGGCTTCTGGATTGCAGCTTCTCCTGCCCTGGCAAAAAATTTACGTTAACACAGAAGTTTGAGGTGCTGTTCTTCAGCTGTCATATCAAAATCATAGAATGGTTTGGGTTGGAATGGACCTTAAAGCTCATCCGGTTCCAACCCCTTTGCCACAGGCAGGGACACCTTCCACTAGCCCAGGTTGCTCCAAGCCCCATCCAACCTGGGCTTGAACACTGCCAGGGATGGGGCAACCACAGCTTCTCTGGGCAACCTGTGCCAGGGCCTCAGCACCCTCACAGGAAACTACTTCTTCCACAGACCTCATTTAAATCTCTTGCCCTATGTCCCATCCCTCAACTCTCCCTTCAGCATGGCATGAAGGATTGCAGTACTATGCAGAAGTTAGTGGTCTCATAAATAAATTTGACATTTTAGGACACAACTTTGTTTCTGTGTTGGAAAATACTTAAAGAATGTATCTTCCAGTAACTGGGAGCTGCAGTTTTCAAGAGGAGCTGCAACCACAAGGTGGTGTGCAGAGGAGCAGCACTCATCTACAAGCTGAGGAGTAGCTATAGAATGTGTCACCTCTAGTACTAACCTATTTTATAAGGATGACTGTAAATCTTCAAAGATTAATCAATACAATCACCTCCACTCCCCGAAAACTGATGTAATGAAATATTTGCAAGTTTATCATGGTTGTTGCAGATAGTATGGCAAACATCTGTTGTAAACTACTCCAACCTGCATAGCTGATTTTCATTCCTGCTAGAAGTACCAGCAAACAGACTGGTAAAATTTCAAGCAAGGTCAAATGAAGCAGAAGAAACTGATGTGGAAACATTCATTGCTTGGATCCCCAAGATTTCATTCTTTGGGAGCTCTGAGATGTTGGAGAGCAGCACAATTGTTAGTGCTTGCTTTTAGTGCACTGCTCCCAAATGGAATAAATATTTGGATTTTCCAGCTTCATTATTTTCCTAGAAAGCATGAAGATGGCTCTGCAGAGCTGTGTCAGCAGAGGGGGGCTGTTGGGCATTGCTAGTCAAAGCATTAAAGCTAGTGCAAGAGCAGAATTGTCATACTGAGACTTGAATTTCCTGACATGAGAAATGGAAAACTATACTGTTTATGGAAAGGTACACGTCTTGGTGGGTACAGAACAGGGGCTGGTAAGGCAGCACAGGAGGAGACTCAATGGTGAATGTAAACTTGAAACCAGGGCCTTTAGTTTCTGCAGTTGTTTTGTTTAAAGAATTTCAGTAGTATCCAGGAAGTTGAATAATAGATGTCATTCATGCCACTGTGAGAAGAAACACAGTGACCTTAGGTTCTTAATTCTGTGTCTCACAAACCTCTGCAGTTGATTCCAGGTGCACTGTGAAAGCTGCATGGTTACTGCAATTTTGTAAGGGGTTTATGACACTTTGGGAAGCTTTTTTATTATGGAAGCAGCTCACTAATGGAGTGACTTTGTAGAAATCATAATAATAGAATTGTTTAGGTTGGAAAAGGCCCTTAAGGTCCTCAAGTTCAACTGTTAACCCCTGTCCTAAAGCACCACATCTGCAGATGGTTTAAATCCTTCCAGGGATTGTGACTCTACCACAGCCCTGGGCAGCCTGTTCCACTGCTTGACAACCCTTTTGAGGAAGAAATTTTTCCTCATATCCAATGTAAACCTTCCTATAGAGCAACTTGAGGCCATTTCCTCTTGTTCTGTTACTTGGGAGAAGAGACCATCCTCACCTTGCTATAACCTCCTGTCAGGTAGTTGTAGAGTGATAAGGTCTTGCTCAACCTCCTTTTCTCCAGACTAAACACCCCCAGTTTCCTCAGCTGTTTCTCATCAGACTTGTGCTCCAAACCCTTTGCCAGCTCTGTTGTCCTTCTCTGGGCGTACTCCAGCAACAAAATGTCTTTCCTGTAGTGAGGGCCCAGAACTGAATATAGGATTAGAGGTGCACCCTCAGCAGTGTCGAGTACAGGGTGACAGTAAAACTACCCTCATCCTGCTGGGCACGGTGTTGCTGACACAAGCTGGGTGCTGTTTGCCTTTTTGGCCACTTGGCCACAAGCTGGCTCGTGTTCAGTTTCTTTTTCACCAGGCAGTTTTTCATCCACTGTTCCCCAAGCCGTGTAGCATTTCATGGGTTGTTGTGACCCAAGTGCAGGACCTGGCACTGAGCCTTATTGGACATCATACAGTCATGCCTGGCCCATTGATCTGGCCTGTCCAGGTCCCTCTGCAGAGCCTCCTACCCTCCAGCAGATCAGTACTCCTGCCCATCTTGGTGTCACTGGGAAACTGACTGGGGGTACACATGATCCGATCCCCTCATCCAGATCATTGATAAAAGCATTAAACAGATCTGGCCCCAGTACTGAGCTATGAGGAACACCACTTGTGACAGGCTGCAATTGGATTTAACTCCATGTGCCAACACTCTTTTTGCTCAGCCATCCAGCCAGTTTTTTACCCAGAAGGTACACCCATTCAAGCCACGAGCAGCCAGTTTCTTCAGGAAAATGCTGTGAGAAACAGTGTCAAAGGCTTTACTGAAGTCCAGGTAGACAACAGCGTTTCCTTCATCCACTGAGCAGTCACCTTTTCATAGAAGGGGATCAGGTTGGACCTGCCTTTCATAAACCCATGCTGACTGGGCCTGATTGCGTGTTTGTCCTGTGTGTGTGACATGTTGGCACTCAAGATGATCTGCTCCATAACCTTTCCCATCACCGAGGTCAGGCTGACAGGCCTGTTCCCAGATCCTCCTTCTGGCTCTTCTTGCAGATGAGTGTCATGTTTTGCCAACCTCCAGTCAACTTGGATCTCTAGAAGGAGATGTGCTGGATCTGAGGTTCTTCATCACCGCGCAGACTGACACTGCCTTCTCCTGTCTTGACACCATGCAGGGAACACCAACTCCTCACCTTCCTGTTGCACATTGCAGCCCCCTGCTCTGCTTTCTGGCTTTTCCAACCTGTTTTCCTTCCTTCATGGCTCCCACATTTCTTTGTTTGGGTCCTACTTCCCTCCCTGGTCACTCCTTCCCTGCCTCATCTCCCTTATCGTGGATCAGCAAAATGGGGAGGAGAAACCAATTAACCACCTATAGAAAGTAATTAGGAGGGCTGATTTTTAGTCACAGCTTGTTGCTCTGCCACTCTAGTGCACAAAGCTTGGCAGCTGTAGATGTGGGGTAGTTCTTGTCCTGTAATGTTTTGTACCATTGTTTGTGCAATGTGCTTGTCCAGCACGCATAACATCTGACACCTTTTAAGTGCCAGGCAGGAAGCTGATTCTTTTCCCATGTCACTGAATGCAAACTAACAAAGATTTGGTAGTCTGGTGTCATTAACTAGAAAGATCTGTGTTTCAAAAGAGAAGGCTTCATATTTAAACTACTGAAATAAAAAGGAAGGGGAAAAATAACTGGATTTGGGATGATGATAGAGCTGTATCAAACCTGTACTCATTCCACTTCCAGGTTTTATGAGCAATTTAGTCTGAAAGATGATGTCCAGCAGTATTTGTTACAACTTGGGAAAGTGCAGGGCACCAAGACCTGTGAATGTTAGCCTGGACTTCAACCAACCTGGAAGTACAAAGTGAAGTAGATATTTACTATTTGTTGAGAGAGATGTTGAACCGATCTCTTGTCTTTTTCTAGCATGCCAATGAAGATGTGGAGAGGATGCTGTTAGGAAACAAGTGTGACATGGAAGATAAAAGAGTCGTCCCTAAAGCAAAAGGCGAACAGGTAAGTGTCAGACAAAAGCTTGCTTAGAGCAGGAAGAAAATCGATGCCAAGACTCTCAGCCCCAAGGGAATGTGCCAGGGAATGAACGAGGGAGGCTGCATTTACAAATGGTTTGCAAGTCTAGGGAATGTTTTCTCATAAGCTGCATTGCAAGTGAGTTCAGCTGCAGTTTCTACTTCTTTGATACCTACAAGTTTCTGGGCATCCTTTAAGTTGCTTACCACATGCCAGGCTCGTATGATATTTGTCATCTTACGTTCAGGCGTTGACTTGTGATTTGATAACACTTAAATTACTGTTCCCGAATCATTAAGTTCCAAATCTTCGTTCATGACACTTTGCTTAGCTAGTACTGATGCCTGCTACAGCTGAAAGAGTATTACATGCTTATAAATGCTGCTAATCCCCAAGTTATTGCAGCAGCAGTTGCATACAGTAACACTAACCTCTTCTTTCTTTTTTGCTTTAGATTGCTAGGGAGCATGGTATTAGGTTTTTCGAAACTAGTGCAAAAGCAAATATAAACATTGAGAAGGCATTCCTCACGTTAGCAGAAGACATTCTCCGAAAGGTAGGTGCTCTACAGGATTCATTTTAAAAAAATACCCTAAAATTTCAGCTTCTGTGTCTGCTGCTGATTACCTGAATTGTTGCAGCTTTTGACTCTGGCATGCTGAAGGAGGAGTGTTGTACACCTAAAGCTTCTAAAGCTTGTTTGATGTTTGATTATTGTAAGGGTACTATGTAGAGAGAGTAGTGTACATCAGAGAGCTGAGGAACTTAAATTTATAGTTGTTTGTTGTAAACTCATGGTTGTGTCCTACATGGGCTTGGAATTAAAACATTCAGTTGTCATGGAAATGAAGTGTCCTTTAATTGCCGCTGTCTCCGTCAATGTGGAACATTGTGTAAAAACTCCTTAGCGCCTGTTGGGAAGAGTTTAGGTGTTGTTGATAAAACAGAGGGATGAGCTCTGTCACCACTGCGTTGCCTCCAATGGTTATTCCCCTTGGTCTGTGTTTCATTGGAGGTTTCATTGGACAGTTATATCACAACTGAGACAAGAATGTGGGTGGGTCACCAGTTAGTCCTGGTGGTTGGCTCCTCTTCCTGAAACGTTGAGTGTACCATAAGAATGATTGTCTTTTCTGTGGCCTCTACCCAAATCTTTGTATGCCCAGAGCTACAGGATACTGCTGCACTTGTATTCCTGATACCTTTCATTGGCTTCCAGCAGCTGCCACCACTTTATTGCAGGATTGAGATGGGTGGCTTCAGGGCTGGTTCCAGTTAGCTGGTGGACTCCTGTAGCCAAGGGCTTAATCCAGGCAGTTACCCCTGTGCTGGCACATGCCTGCTTGTGGTCAAGTCGTGCCTCTTCAGCACTGAAACTCCCTGGAGCCCAAGAGTCATGGGTTGGCCAACTCTAGTGTATGTGCTGTTGCTTCTAAACAAATGACCCTAGGTGAATTTTTCTGTGCTCCAGCTTAGTGGTAGAGACTGCCCTGTAATGAGACCACCTTCATCACTCTCTGCCACCAGTCTTTCACGTGAATCCTGTTCATAATGTCATCTGAATTAATTGCTTAAAAATTTAATGCAAGGTCAATGCTGGATCTTATCACAAGCCTTTTAAATACACATCTGCTCAATGATGTTTGGTTCATTGTTGTAGTGCTGAGTTGTTTCTTAATCTGTTTTTGACAAGTTTTGTATGAGAAACTGTGTGAAAATCCCTGCCCTTTGGCAGAGAGGAGGTCAGGCTGGTGCGTCCTACTGACCCTTCTGACCTCTCAGTTTTTCTTTTGGTGTATTTATCTGAAGAGCAGGGGGTTTGCTTCTGCAAGACTGGGACAAAGACGGGAAGAAAAGGAATATAGAGACTAAAGTGAAGCATTCTGGTGAATGTTTATGTTAGTTCCTAAAGTTAGATGTTAGTCTCTGACCAAAACCACTTGACTTGGATTTTTGCCTTGGTCTAACCAAGCTTATATCTGGTGACGCAGACGAGCCTCTTCTGTCACTGCCTCCAAAACTGCTGTCCTGGTTAAATGGCAGGCAGATGCTTCTGAACAACCCTTGTTTATCCTAAATGACTTGGTGTTTTCTTAAGGTCATTAGTTCACATATTGTAACCACAACTTGTGTTAGTTGTACGCTGTGATTTACTTACTCCACTGAAGTCCAAGTGTCAGTTCTAAGAGCAGGATCTAGAAATAGGTTGAGTTTACTTTGGGGTGGTCTGAGTTCAAGCTCTGGTTGCTGTTGTTTTGGTTTTTTAATTTTCCAGCCTTCTGGTTGTTATTTAAAGCCAACCAAACAAAAAGCCCTTAACTGGGTTTGCATACTCTGCTGCAGGGGGGCAGGAGGATCTGTTTGTCCATAGTTTATCCATAGCATTATTTGGCAATGTAATTCTTTCTGTAAGCCTCTGTCTCTTCAGCTCTGAACACTTTCTTCCAGCATACCTCACGAGTTGTCTAACTCTCTCTACTTGTTTCATTGCAGACCCCTGTAAAAGAGCCCAACAGTGAAAATGTAGATATCAGCAGTGGAGGTGGGGTGACGGGCTGGAAGAGCAAGTGTTGCTGAACGTTCTCCTATATCACCAATCGCCATCCACCGCCCCTTTTTTCTCGCTGCAAAACAAACCACTCTGCCCGGTTTTTAACCTTAAACCAATGTTTTGTTCCTCATCTTAACGAGCTCCTGTCTCCCTTTGGTTTTACATTTAGGACAGCTTGCATACTCTAATTTCCTCAACAACATCTATAGGAAAACCATCCCCGTGACTTCATTTTTTAATGTACCTGCTCCACTTACCACTACGTTTTGGTTGTATTATAGTCCCGTTCCTCCTGACATTAAAACATATAGCAATCATATTCAACTCTACTCTGCAAATTGTATAAGAATAAAAGTTAGAATTAACAATTTATTTTGTACAACAGTGGAATTTTCTGTCATGGATAATGTGCTTGAGTCACCGTATTCTCTAGATGCATCAGCCAGAGAGCCAGGAACACTCTCATTTTCGCCTTGAGTCTGTGAATGGGGTTTGTTTTGTCCTGTGCCTTATGTGGAAAGGAACTTTTAGTTTCACTTTCTTTTCTTTTCTTCTGGTGGAAGCATGTGCAGGAGACGTACCATCCATACTTGACCATTTTAAACTACCGAACTCTTTTGTGATTGCTTTCTGTAATTGTTGGTGTAATGCATCGAGGACAAAGGGTGGTGCAAAAACAAAAAACAAACAACATTTAATCTGCTGTGTCTCCTTTTTGGTGATCTAGCCATTCAAATGTTCCTGCTGCCATTTTTTTTTCCTCACTTGCGGCTCTTTCCTTTTGCCTGCATGCTGCTTTTATTTGCATTTCTTCATGGTGTGATGTGTTAATTAAAAGGATGGCAACGTGGTATGTTTGCCAAAAATTTAATACAAAGCACTGATTTAGCTTTCAAGGTTAAAAATGTCGAAGATACCTACTAATTTCCCTCTAGGCAATGTCAGTCCACTAGTATATCTTCTCTCTCCTCCTGCATAGCCGTTGGGTTTTATGATATGGAAGAGTTCTTTGCATGCACTAGTTTTCTATGGAGGGTGATGTGGTTGTCTACTTTATGTGTATGAATATAACATGCAGTTCCCAAACTGACAGCAATTAACACGAACTTTTAAGTTCTCTCTTCCCGTTAGTCGCTCGGGTGAGTTGGTCTGTAACCTTGCCAAAGGCAGAGTGAAACTAGATTGAAAAAGAAAGGGGAAAGAAACCCAAAAGTTGGCAGTTTAATTTATTACCTCCCTGAAAACTTTCCGTTTTCCAGTGTTAAAAGCTGAGTCATTGGTACTTGGGTCAGTCTGGCTCTTGAACCATGCTGTGAGAATGCAGGGGGGGATCTCAGTGGGGCTGTGGAGCCCCACGGGGATTCACTGGCTTTTCCAGCTTGCCTTCTCATTTTGCCCAGGCTCCGGTGTCACTGACGATGTGGCCTCGTCCTTTCTGAAGGGGAAGGGGGTTAAGGACTGATGGTCCAACGCTGTCGCTTGCTCCTGCCAGACTGGGTGCTGGGTCTGCCAGAGTTGTCTGTATGTTCCCCTGCTTTAAAACATCACTCAGGAGAGCTGAGGACAAAGAGATGCTTTAAATATAAGCTTCTTCCTCCTGCAGCCTCACATTCTCCTTTAAAGCTGGGCAAGCTCGTGCTTCACTCTTGTCCGGTCGGGTCTTGGGCTATCTCTGGTAAATAACTAAAGTAGTAAATAACTCTGACTTACTTTTAATGAAGTGATGGTGTTTTAACATTGAATTGCTAGTTTCTGAGCGGCTTCCCGTGCGGTAACTTGACCGAGGTGTCTCCTTTTCCTCTGTATTTTGGCATTTTGTCTCCGTGTGTGTTAACCCTGCCCAGTTGAGTGGCTGTTGGGGTCAGGCAGGACGCTGGGATAACTCGGCACTGTGGTGCTTCTCGCGTCCCAGCATTGTAAATAGAGTACGGCTGCCTTTTGGCTAAACCTGCACTTTCTAACCTGATCAAAAAGGGAAAAATGGAGAGCTGTACATCTAGGGTCTTTTGTATAATCCTTGTTTTAAGTGTGAGCTTTTTATTTGCTTCCAGGGGCTTGGCTCCCTCTTGGGTAAATCTCACGGGATCCTTGTAGACGCTGTGTTCATTACAAGCCAGCAGGTAGAGAGCAGGCCACTCGCTGGTACTACCAGCTCCCACCTCCATTTCCTGTTCCCCTTTCCCAGTTAATAAACTGAACTATTTCTAGATGGTCTAGTTCTGTTCATATGAAAACTGTTGAGTTTTAACTGTGGGGCTTGGCTTTGTGTTGCGTTGTGGGGTGCAAGGCCCAGCCGAGGAGGAGTGAGCAGCAAGAGGTGATGCAGATGCTGAAAGGTTAGAAATTATAATAATCATGTTGGAGGATTTTGCAGTAACTTTCTTTCTGCTGCTATCTAAACTTCCTGCTAGTTAGAGAAATAACTGCTTGGGGAACCTCTGCTTGGAAGACACCCCCTCCCCAGCCCTGAGTGTGGAATGAAGCCGAAGCCCAGCCTGGAAAAGGACCGAAAGTAGCTTTCCCTGCGCCAGCCTCCCCAGCTTTAGCCAGCCCAGCTGCCGGAGGAAAACTCAGCGCTACCTTTATGTCATGGCAAATACAGCAAAAATCATGTAACTTAATTAAATTGGTCATGATAACCTAAAACCCGAGGTTGAATCTATCCTACAAGCGTCTCAGCCACTCTGTCCCGTGCCGGTGGTGTGGGGCAGGAGTGGAAGTGGTGCTTTGTGCTCTCCAACTCGGACGGTGGTAAAAACAGCATCAACTTAAGGTCTAGGATTAATTCCCATGCCTACGATTTTTTACTTAATCTTTTAATATTTTTGCTACTCCACTCTGGCTTTTTATTTAAAACACATTCTTTTGTACCACTTACTGTATCAAATTGTATAAAAGATCACTGTCCCATTCTTGGTCATACCAAGAGCAAATAAAAGCTTTTATAAACTTGCATTGGTTCCTTCCTGGGCCCTGTAAAACTCCTTTTGGGCCGAGCTTTCTGTTGGGACGGTGGTGGCTCTTGGACCTGACACCTGCAGCAGCTGCTGGGGTGTACCGGTAAAACCTGGGATGCAGGAGCTGATCGCTGCTGCTGAGGGGTTATTGGGCTGGGGCAGGGCTGTTGCTCAGAGAATGTAGAGGCTCTTATTTCTCTGGGGCAGGGCTGTAGGAAGTGCGATGGTGTGTTCCGTGGAGAGCAGCAGGTTGGGGTGCACCCAGCTCTTGGAGTGCGAGTCCGAACCCCGGGGGTCCCTGGATCGTTGGAGAGGACCTTTGCCACGGCCTTTAAGGGCAGTAGCTGTCTGAGCTCTTCCCTCGTGCAGCAGCATAGGTGATTTTCCAGCTCTCCAAGAGCAGTTGACGAATCCCTGTGGGGCAGGGTCCATTTGCCCTCTGCAGTGTCTCTGCAAGCTGCTCTCGCCGCAGACAGTGGGTGCTCCCTGGGTCTCCTCCAGCCTCTGTGACCCCTTGCTAGAGCTCGGCCAGGGCCCCGTCCCCGTGGCATGGGATGGCGGAGGGAGGACGTGCTTCTGCCGCTGCCCTCCCGCTGCCATGGTGCCGGGAACCGGGAGGAGCGGGGTTTGTGCTGCGCTCGGTGGGGAAGCTGCCGGTGGGGGGCTCGCAGCGAGGCAGCTCTGCGCAGCCGTCGCCATTGCGCTGGTGGTTGTGCGAGGGGACAGCGGGGAGAGGGGACCCGGCGGGGACATTTCCCCCACCGGCCACTGCCGGCGTCCCGCTTGTCGGTGTCATCCCCGGCGAGGAGTCTTGAGCCCTTCCCCGTCCTCCTCCCTCAGCAATGTCGTCTCTGCTCCGCCCCTATCGCTGTCCCAGTTCCGTCCCCCACCCCTGCTCCATCCCTGTCCCTGCTCTGTCCCCATCCCTGCTCCGTCCTTGTCCCTGCTTTCTCTCCATCCCTGTCCCTGCTCCATCCGTGTCCCCGCTCCGTCCCCATACCTGCTCCATCCCCATTTCTGATGTATCCCTGTCCCTGCACCTTTCATTTCCTTGCTCCATCCTTCTCCCTGCTCTATCCCCATCCCTGTTCCAATCCCATCCCTGTTTATTCTCGCAGGTTTTCCATATGTCCCAACAGGTTTGGGCTCTGACCCCAAGCACCCCACTGCTGCTCCGATGGCAACTTTCGGTGCCCCTCTAACCCACACCAGGACCCCACACAGAATTAGGCCCTCGAGGAGGGGTTGGGGTCTCCAACACCCATTGCTTTGCCTGAGGTGTTTGTCGGGGAAGCGGCCGGCAGCGGGGCCCAGCACGGTGGCACATCCCCAGGGCTGCGCACCGACCCTGCTCCTTTCTCGGCTCCTTCACCTTCCACTTCCCGGGTCACCCCGGGGCGGTGCTGGGCGTGCGGCGCCCCTGCGTCCCATGTTCCCCTCTGCTGTTTCGCCAGAGGAGACCCCAAAACGGGTCTGTGAGCGGGAGTGTCCCTAGTGCGAGGGGAGCGGGTACCCCTGAACCTGGTGTCCCAGCTCAGGGTGGCTGTGAGCCTCCAAGGTGCAGCGTTCCTGCTCGGTGTAACGACGGTGTCCCGGCCCTGGGGTCTCCCTGACAGAGACGCCGCAATCGGGGGATCCCTGTGACGGTGATATCGCTGCCGGGGAGTCCCCATGATCGCGGTGTCCTTAATGATCATGGTGATGTCCCAGAAAGCGGAATCCCGCTCCCGGAGCCGGTGCCATTCGTGCCTCGGGTGCCCCGTGCCATTCGAGGGGTCCCCGCTCCGCTTGGGGCAGCATCGGGCTCCTCCGCCTGGTCCCCCCCGGCAGCGCCGACCCCGGCGCGGCTCATCCAGCCCGGGTCTCTCCTGGGGACCCCCGGCGAGGTCGCAGCGGCTCCGAGCCCCGGAGCGGGCTGCGGCTGCGGGACACGCGGTGTGTGGGGAGTGGGCTCCGGGTCCCCCCCCCCGCCTCTTCCCCCTGCGGCCAAAGCGGACTCTCCGGTAGCCCGGAGGGGCGCTGGGGCTGAGCCCGCGGTAGCCCGGGGGGAGCAGCGACTCCTTCCGCCCCCCCCGCCCCGGAGCGGTCCCCGCCGGGGTGGCCGGGCCCAGGGGAACGTTGAGGGGGTCCCTCCGGGG
>JAOEHY010011720.1:0-28217 GCA_025447955.1 Psilopsiagon aurifrons
GGGTGATATGGTTTAGTGTGAGGTGTCCCTGCCCATGGCAAGGAGGTTGGAACTAGATGATCTTAAGGTCCTTTCCAACCCTATGATTCTATGATTTCACTTGTTTGTGTACCTCCCTCAGTACTTTAGCTGGATTTCTTGTGTCATTTTCTGAGGTTTTCTCAATTCTCCTGAGATGCTCTGGTCACCCTGATTTGAGACTGACAGATTTAGTCCAGTTTGTTTCTGGACCCTTTTCAATTCTATCCTCAAAACAGTGTCCTTTATAAGTCTCTATCACCATTTCTGCTGTACAATCAGCAGGACTGTTTACAGACATTGATGTATCAAAACCTTCTCTTTGTGTATAACAACTTTATCAACAGAAGTCTAAATTTGGTTTAAAATAGTGTATAATTAAATTCCTCCTGATGAAAAGTAAATAGAAAAGAAAGTAGAAAGGAATTTGAAGTAGTTAATGGTAAAGTAAGAAGAATCAGGCTACCTCTGGAAAACACAAAATACAACCTGTTTAACATTTGTCTTGGCTTCAGATTCTCCTTCAGAATAATTTTTAGGTAGACTTCCAAGAATATATGCTCAAAGGATCCTTGCATTAACTGAGATTTTATCTCCTGTAAATCTCCACTTTTTTCTATAATAACAGGATGTCACGCCTATAACCACTGCATAACAGAATGAGTGAAGAAAACCTCTGAACTGAGAGATGGAAGATAGGTACTTCAATTATTGCCATTCACTTGGGAAGATGTAGAATTTCCTGAAACCTGAGTGTTGTGGTTTAAGCCCAGCCAGTAACTCAGTATCACGCAGCCGTTCACTCACTCTCCCCCATTCCTCCCCCCGGCTCTTGGAGGGATGGGGAGGAGAACTGAAAGAATGTAACTCCCATGGGTAGAGATAAGAACAATCCAGTAACTAAGGTATAACACAAACCACTGCTGCTGCCACCAATAATAATAATGATAAGGGAAATAACAAGGGAGGAGAATACGACTGCTCACCACCCGCTGACCAATACCCAGCCAGACCCAAGCAGTGATCTTGCCCTTCCGGGTAACTGCCCCCAGTTTATATACAGGGCATGACGTGCTGTGCTATGGAATACCTCTTTGGTCAGTTTGGGTCAGATGTCCTGTCTCTGCTTCCTCCCGGCTTCCCCCCCTCCCTGGCAGAGCGTGAGACTCAGAAAGTCCTTGGTCAGAGTAAGCATTACTGAGCAGCAGCTAAAAACATCAGTGTTATGAGCGCTGTTCCCAGGCTGAAAGTCAAAAACACAGCATTGCACCAGCTACTAAGAAGGGGAAAAATGACTGCTACTGCTGAACCCAGGACACTGAGATACGCCATAGAAGTTCTCAGGGAAACCCTCAAACTTAAACACATAAAAATTTACATAAAAATAACTATGTTTCTGATCATCATTTGTTCATTTTATGCTATTTTTTGAATAAAAAATGAGTCTAAATTACATTCACACTCATTCTAATATCCCTTTGCAGCATGAAAATGAAATAAAAGGGCTAAATATAATAAGAACTGCAGATAATGCTTGAGACAATACATTACCCTGTCAATAAGAAATCACAGTACTGTACTTATGTCAGTGGACACATTTTAAAATAACAGATCTTGTTAAACAAACTTGATATGATTTTCCTATGAAATGACAAGTCTGGTGTGTTCTAGGTTTTTTTGGTATGACAACCTTGTTGAGGCATTTGACTCAGTCCTAAGCAACATTTGGATTTTGACATTACTGTATAAAAGCAATACACCATACACTAAAAGGGATTCAAATGTCTGGAAATGCCCTCATTTAGGAGTTTATGAGGAATCCTTTCTGAAATATTTTCTGGAAGACTCATTTTGTGATTTTTCTTTATTAATGTTATTCTTTAATGATTGTTCTAGTTCACAGATCATTGAAGACTTGCAAATAATGAAGTGGACACCTCATTTTTTACCACATTTAAACACTCGATGCAACATGCAAACCACATCAGACACATCTTTGTGAAATACAGGGATATGTCATTGGGAAACAAACAAAAAAATTTCTTCTTCAGCCTGAATAGAAAGAGATTTTGAAGTAAAATGCAACTGAAGGATTTTCTATCTCCTTCTGTGTGCAAGTTCATCCTTGGACCTGTCCATCTTTGATACCAAGATCCCTGTTAAAAGCTATAGCTTCACTGAAAACATAATAAAAGTAATTTAAAAGGAAGTAGGTGTAAGGGAGAGCAAAGCTGCCACTGTAAGATTTCCTCTGTTGTCAGAGGCTGTAGAACATTATTTATTAGCAGTTGAAATCTCATCTCATTTGTATGCTTACTAGAAAAAAGGAGTATGCTGTAAAAGAATAGTAAATAACATATCTATATAAAAGATCATAAATATACTTTGAAAGCCTTCTACGGTTTACATTTTTTTTGAGAGTCTAGGTTTTGCTTTTTCAGTGATGACTGGAAAGTCCCAAGCCATTTCAAGTTTGCATAGCCTGTGTTTAGCAGGTCTTGTAAATGTGAAATTTTTTTGCCTCGTAAGCCTGTAACATTAGCAGTGTGTCCTCCAGCTTTCTTAATCAGTGACTATGAATGCTGGGGCACTATGAGGGAGCTGAACCACAGGCAGCATCCAGGCTTGTGTACTCTTTCTAAATAGCATTTCACATGGGCATAGCTGGAGACAAGCTATTGAACTAGATGGAGTGTGGACCTGACCCCACAGGGCATTTCTGAAGTTCTTATGATTTCAGTATGACAGAGGTTCCTGAACTTCTTTATGTCCCTTGGCCTATGTACGCCATTCCTCCATTTTTTTATTCCATGCTACAGTTAGAGGACTGCCATAGAGAACAGGGAACTGCAATGATGAATCACTGCAATGGAGAACTGGTACAAATCAGAGAGCTACAAATATTTTCTTTATGATCCTACTGTTCTTTTTGCCATGACCAGCTCACAACTAGAGATTCAACATAATTTCTCACCCTTGACTTACAGTGCTCAGTTCCATATGTCTCATAATTGGTCTTTTCCTAATCTAAATTTTATTACATCATTTCATCTTGTAGATTCTGAGAGTTTTCACAATTAGGAGAAGAAAATACTATAATCATGGCCATAATATACTCACAGTTTCTTCCCAGTCTTTGTCAAAGGCATCTAATAAGTTTCAGTACTGAATGACTTTTTTAATAAATCTGGATGACTCACTTTTCTTAAGTTTCAAAAAATTTATGTGATTTGCTAAGTTTAGAAATCCACAGCTGGATTGCTGTGGATTGCTGTGAACAGAGAAAATGTCTCCATGAAGTAGTCCCTGTCTGATCATAATACACCCAGGTTGTGGTACTGCATAAAGCTTTGAATGCTGCTTGCCTAGTAAAGCAGATTAAGTAAGAGAAAACATTGCAGAGGGTTCTCAGCAGATGTCAACGAGGACTGCTCCACCATTGGGAGCAGCACAGCTGTCTCAGCACAGCAGAGACCAGGGACCAAACCATGCTTCTAGGCAGCATTTTGCAAGATACTGCCCTGCAGTGTATGAATGCACCAGTGGTCAAGTAAGTACCAGACTGAGGCCCTACCTCATGTTCTCAGTGAGGCTGTCTATGATCGGTGTCTGATGTTTAAAATTATTCTTTTCCTTATTTAGTCCCATGAAGTGTCTGATTTTTAAAACCTAACAATGCAGGTTGATTCCAGGAGGGTTTTCAAAGCTATGTACATAGTGCATGAACTATTAGACTCTGTGTGCATGATTTATTAGCTAGCACCTACCTTCCTCAACTGTTTTGCAGATTACAAGAGCCATTTATTTTGGTGCTTAAATATTGCAAATAATCTGAATTTTAATTTTTATTTCTTATTTATGATAGTAAAGTTATATAATGCATGAATAAAGATTATGGCAAAAATAAAAGAAATCTTAAGTGCTTCCAAATATAATTTCTGAATGATTAACTGTAGATCCATTTCACTACTTAATTTTCACAACATTATGAAAGTTATAAAACATAAAATGGGAAACATTGTTATGTTGCTATAAAAAGCCACAGTTTTTCCCACAACTTCAGGAGTAAGCACAGTTCTAATTATCTCAAAAGGACTGTAGTAAGACTGACAAAAAATGCAGAGAAAGGAGCAAGTGTGATTCAAAACAGCACCACTTCTATAATACAGGACATGATGGAAGGGGGTTGTTAACCTCCGGCTGCTGGACACACAGAGAAATGTGCTGGGGAAACACCCCTACTGCTGTATGGTTAATCATTACTACTGCTAACTGCCAGAGAAGAGCTTGGAAGAGGTGGATCTTAGGTCTGTCCTGTACAACAGCTACAATTTTCTGACATTAAGCTTCAGTTTCAGGACTCTGCTTTTCAGTTTTTATGTGGTGAAACTCTGTCCCTGTTCAGGTAGGGCTTTTGGGCTTCATCATCTGCACTATTCTGCAATTGCCCCTGTAGGTCTGAATTCAGAGCAGGATTAAAATCTCCAGTAAAATGTGTTCATTTCACAAACCTAACTATGAAAAAAACAAATAGCATCCCCCCCCCACCTTTAATTAAGTGTAATAGTTCAGTTTAATTAATTAGTTAAGCATCTCAGAAAAAGGAAAGCTTAAAACCTGCTGCTGGCTTATCAGGCAGTGACCTACCTTCCAAATAGGGACCTGGAAAACCTAGGGTACTGGGGTCTTTCTTCAGTGCTGCTGTCTTTGGGCACAGCGTATCTGTTCTGGAATAGGGCTTCCTTCTTCCAAAACAATGCTGTCAAAAGCCAGAATTTCAAGTCATTCACTTTCCAAGGCCTTTAGAGACAGTGAAATGTGTCTGTGTGCTGCTTCTGCATCAGAGTGGGTATGTGGAACTTCAAATAAGTTGTTATTTGTACTCTTTTATCACTAGAATTTCATATTAGTAACTCTCAAAATTGCCCTTAGCCAGGAATAGGGATTCCAACAATTATATGACACTTACAAAATTAGTATGATGTTTGACTATAACATGATTCCATAGCATCTGTTACATCTCAATATGTCACTGAATATTTCACAACTGTTTAACATCAATCACAGCTTTCTCCTCCAAGAAAAAATAAGTATTTCAAAATTATTTATAGTGTAAATACTCTGCAGCTACTGAGGTTTTCTCAGTAGACCTATCTCAGGTCTTTTAATGCAGCAACTCACACTTAGATGAATAATTACAAGTGCCTTCTTTTTCATAGCTAGCTTGTAAGCCATCTTTATCTACGTGCTTCAACATTTTAGTGTATTTAGTAAAGTCAATAGTAAAAGAAACAAATTTTTCACTTTACTTGTTAAATTTATTTCTATTAGAACAACTCTAACAGAATTATATATCTAATTGCAAACTTGACTGGAGTACACATAGAAACACTCTTCCTTGGTGTCAGTGAGAAATTTAATCTGACTAAGGCTGAAATTCTCACCACAGCATAGGTATCAAAGCAATTTTAAACCCCAGACTCCCTGGCTAACTCTATATTGGCAAATACTTGGTTGCAGAAGCAGCAGTTTAGTGTTATGATGCCAGTGATTATGAGTCATTAGTTGAAATGTTCTCATCACACATTTTGTTCAAAGTTGTTTCAATAAAAGCTATGCCACAGAACTGTGCCTTTCTTGTCCTCAGGATCCTCCATGCTAGGCATCTCCATGCCATTCTTTTGTTTGTCTCATGTGGAAGACAGTAGCACATCAGTGCCCTGTCCTTTTATGGTCTCAAAATGAAAACCAGCTTTATTCCTGTTCCTGCTCATTTCTTGCTGACACCATGATGCTGGTTGCCCAATTCTGCCCCCACTCTAATTTTGATCAACATCCAAAGGTCCCACTGAAAGGACTAAAGGTCTGGAGCCATGGAAACAAGTCCAAGAGGACACTCCAAAGGCAATGACACTGACATTTCTTTCAAATGAAAAACTGAACTTTGAGAATGGGCTGCCTTGCTGCTGTGACTGTTTTGCTGATAGCTGGACTGCTTGATATATGCTGGAGGACTTGGAGAACTTCATGGTGGTGCAAGCCAGTCGTCATTCAGAATTATGTCTCCATGAGCTACTGAAGCATGTTTCACGTATGCCCGAAGAGGTCTTTCATTTACTTTCCTCCAAAGTGAATTTTGATTTGCACGCACCATAATGCTTTTGCAAATTCAACCCGTACACACACTGTGGAGATCAGGGGATTCACTTCAGAACCACACCATGTTTTGAACATTAATGCATGCGCAACCTCCGGGATCCTCCAAAATTCATCACTATGTTTTTATTTTTTGCAAATAAGAGGCTCAGATACAGATCTTTAAAGAACTGTGGGAAAATGGGGGAAATTAGAGATCACTTCCTCCTTGCTCCTGAAAGTTACATTATGACACCACAGAGACCTCAGGGTAAGAGGCAGCTGCTGCTCCCATGAGGGGATGCAGTTGGCATTCACAGAATCTACCCTATGATAGCTCCCCAGGCAACCCTGCAACCTTGGCCTGTGTGTGAATAAACTGAACAGAGTGGAAAGGAGTGAAGGCACCACAACAAAGCTCTGTTATACTCCCTGCAGGAGTCGGAACTTGAAGACTCCATGTCCTGATAAACCACACAGCAGCTGCCAAACAAGGAAACTAGATTTGTACTTTTAAAAGCAAGGCATGAGAACGTTACACCCGTCAATAACAAAGTATCTATGACTAAAGTCTCTCAAGCTCCATAGGCACAGGCTTGAAAAACTGAAACTTGTGTTACAATGGAAAAGCCTGGAGAAGGGCCTTCAACAAGGTCAGAATGAACAACACTCACAGACAAAGAACAGATAGTGGTAGAGAAGGCTTTGCCCTTGTGCAGAAAGATTGAGAAACAGGGCTAAAGAATCTCAAATCAGGACAGACTATCCTTAAAGACTCGCAGATCCTTGAAGCACATGAACACTAAAAATATAGCTTTGTGTGTCAGCACAACATGATTAGGGTGTCTTTCCAATGAGTTATCCTCATTATATCCTCATTATAATAGTAAAAATCACACCCATAGGTCAAAAGACCCCTGCCCAGGTCAAAGACCCTTCCCTGAGTCCGTGCAGTAAGAAAATCAATGATGTGACCTTATGTAAATTGGCTCACCACTCTGTATGTAGTAGGAGGGTTACAGGGAGTTACTAACCTGAAACAAATTGTATAAATATGTGAAATTAGGAAAGGAAAAGGAGTCAAGACTCCATCATAACTTCGGGGATCAGCCAATGGGCTGAATCTATCTCCTCCTCCATAGGGACACCTATTGGGTAAGAACTTTATCTTCCGTGTGTTAAATGGCCAGCTCATGCTAGCTGTTATTAGTGATTATAGTCTGGCTGTGTATCACTTCAAGCTTGTTTTTGCAGACAGTATGTTATCACTGGCAATTGCTGAACCTTATCCTGTCACAAACTTTTATGTAATAAAAGACTTCAGCTGAAGTCTATTTTGTGTAAGCCTCTAGATACTTGAATATTTGAAATAAAGGATTTGATTTGGTGATGCTGTCGGTGCAGGTCCCTGAATAGGTCAGACGTATTACCCTCTGATTAGGTGGGCTCTCCAGTATGCAGGTGGGCTGGCTGGGAACAAGGGTCTCATCTTTCTTGTGAAACTGGCAGGCTGGTCAAATACAAAGGGATTGAGGAAACCCCCCTTGTAATGTGACAGTATTGGCATCTGGGACAAATTTTGATAAGAAGGTGCAAGCACTACACAACCCTCAGATATAAACCATTGGCCAAGTCTGAGCCTAGGATTGGAACCAGCCACATCCAGCCTCTCTAGTACCTGAGGATGAGCTGGAAAGCAAAGGGGTCCTTTCTGAACCTCATGACTCAACAGGATGGTCCCCCTAACACATCTTGTACACTGTCCTAAGGCGACCACCCATTGCACAACAACAGCTGTGATTAAAAAATCCACTTGTTATTCTTGCTTCTTATGGACAAGGGTGCAATACAATTTCTTGAATTTTTATTGGCAATCTCCACACAAAAAGTTATACAAACAGGTCTGATTCTTCTTTGTATCTGGGCAGCCTTCCTAAAGAACAGTGTTGAGGAATCAAAGCACGAATGCAGCTCTAATTCATTCTAATTTTAAGATTGTGTTTTACTGCCAGAGAAGTATAAAGCTGATATGTTATAGTAAATGAGAGTCTTGCCAAAGCTTTTCTTTGAACTGTGACATTTTGTGTATCAGCTAGTTACTTGGTTTGACTTGTCAGCCACCCCCACTCCCCTGATTAAAGATAGAAGACACAGTAACATTGTGGCAAACATAATGTACTATCTTTACACAAAGTTTTATTTTGGGAGCCTTATAGGGACACATTGCATATTCTACTGCACATCTTTATTTTTTTTTTTATTCTTCTTATTACTGAATAGAAGGATGAAATATTCTTTATTTGATATACCAGAAGAAAAAAAGTAAACAAAATATTTCAGTGAGGACAATCATGATACTAGGCTTAATTGTTTGCATTCTTTTTCAGTCAAATCTCTCCTAGATTTCAGTGTACTACACTGTGCATGCTACCAGGAATGTCATGTTGCCTGAAGACCATAGTTTAACAGCTGCTCATTTAATCAATAAATCGAACCATTTGGGTTTGGGTTGGGAAGGATCTTTAAAGGTCATCTTATCCATCCCACCCTGCCAGGGACAGGGACATCTTTCAATAGATCAGGGTGCTCAAAGCCCCATCCAGCCTGGCCTTGAGCATTTCCAATGATGTGGCATCCACAACTCTTCTGAACAGCTTGTCCAATTTAAATCTACCGTATTTCAGTTAAAACAGTTGCCCCTTGTCCTGTCACTACAGATCCTGGCAAAACATCTAAATCATCCAAATCCTTTAAAAGGATATCACAAATTACTAGATTTCAACAATAGTGAATTACAGAAGCTTCAGCAGAACAAAACAAATATACTTGGAGAGTATTTATGGTTATATAATCTATTTGCTAAAAAGTGGAAGCAATAAGCTACATGTATAAAGTATCAATTTACAAATAATTTAAACAGAAGATTCCTTGCTTGAAAACTTGAAAAAAGTTAATATCCTTTTTATGGATATTTTTAACAAAGAAACCCTGCCTGTTAACAAAGTAACTGAGGCACCAGAAAACAACAAAAAGTCTAATAACAATAAAGCAAATATGCTCATAAACTTGAAAAAAACAGTATAACATGCTGGTAAGTAAATCCGGAAGTTCCACCTTTGTTAAAGAGCTATGGCTCTCTAGCTACTGCAACTCACTTTTTCAGTGCTGGGACACAATTCATTTCCCAGGGCTGTGCCAAAGATGGTAGCCATCAAAGAAAACTTATCTGGGCTCATATCATTCTTATCATTGATGTCCTTCCTTCCATGCTTGGAAATGTTCCAGATAAGAATTTAACCTGCAATAGAGAACATACAAAAGTGAAGAGCATGCGGCCTCTTTCATCCAATAGTTGGGTAACTATTCCTTTTATTGTTTCCCAAATCATTACTGAGAATAGGTCACCACCTAACCCATCTAATAATTGTCAAACCCATCTAATAATTGTCATTCCTAATTTTATCAATTTGTAGTGACACCTGAAGTGTTTCTGTAGTTACCTAGCTAAAACCCAGATAAGTACCAGTTAGCAATTAATTTTCATTCAACTATTAAGTAGAAGAGTAACATGAGGGCCTACTCAGTTCCACTCAGGTGTGGTCATCTGCAGCTTCAGACTCCATGGGAGAACCCAGAACACTTATGATCCTTTAATACAGTTTTGTTCATTAAAAAAAAAAAATAATTTTTAACATGGTAACATAATTTCATTGGCTTCTCCTGGTGTTTATATTCTCAGTAATTCAGGTTCATAGCAACATTCCAAATCCTTAAAATTAGGTTTGAGAGCACATAGAAATTAAGGAGATAGATAGATAATACATTCCTCTATGGAGTTCCTTGCCATATATACATGACATGTATTTCTTAAAATTAAAAACATAGAGAGACCTTTGTCAGTTATAATATTTAACAGAAGACTATACTTGTACAATATACCAGATATATTGTCAGATATTTAGACAACAAACCACAGCTGGTCTAATAATATAAGCAAGAGGCCATAGATTTCTTAATGGTTCCTTATGAACTGAATAATTATTTTTGAACAGTAAAATAATAACAAAATGATGCATCATAATAAGATAATGCTTCATGGATTCAGCGTCTAGAAAGGGTCTAGACGCCACAGAAACTGAAGACTATTGACCAAAAAAATACAATGTATGTCATATCACAGCAAACCATCATACATTTTTTCATTAATGTGTCTAGAACTGCAGTGACTATCCCTGTGGGATAATAATTCAGTTTCCTGCATCTCAGAGAAAGCTGGGATGATATTGCTAATTAACATCCATGGTGATGATTCCCTTATGAAAACATTCACCTATTGGGAAATGGGATTTCTGAGGCAAAGCATCCAATCTAGTTCACTCCCACTGATTAGCACATAAAGCATGCTATCTGAGTTACAGCTCATTTCGTCCAATGGATATCTGTGGATTTTTTTATATAGTATCAGATATACCTCCTGATATATTCAGTGTCTCCAACTTCCTCTCCTTATTTATGTGTTACCTACCTTGGAATTACAAAAAAGAATAAAGATTTTACTTCGCTTGTACCTACTGAGATACATACATATAATGGGAACAGAAAACACAGATACCATTTTACAGGCACTTTACCTGTAAATTGTACTCTTGAATGCCTCACTAAAATTTGAAAGAAATTCATGACTCTCTTCAGAATCGATGCTCTATTCCTCCTACTGATAATTATTATTTGTTATTTATTTACAGATGTATAAAGCATATGATACAGGCTGTAAATTCATTTAAGGAAGGGATTACTTCTGGGTAGTTTCAAAAGAAATCTCTAATCCAAGCAACTTTACAACTGGCAGGTAAACAGAAATGAAGTGATTAAGTGGACCAGATGATAGGACGCAGTGCCTATAATGAAATATTTATTATCTGTTACTATTAATATGAATACACAAAGGCAGTAGAAATTAAGTGTTCATAGATAAAATAAAGTGAATAAGAAAGATTTATTTCACTACAGCACAGCTGGGTTGGGTGTATGTATAAGTTTACAGCACACAAGAACGTCTCACAGTTACTGGATAAGAGAGAGAGAGGACAGCTTTGTAGGTAATGATAGATTCTACATTATACTTTCTTACCCTCAACTCCTGGAAATTCTCTAATCTTGCTAGAGTGTATAAATCCAAACTCTTCCCTGAAAGTCAAATGAAAGTTTGAATACACAGAATTTTCAGCCCATGAAACTGAGGTTCCTGACGTATACTCTAAAGATTTCTTAACTCTCTTTAAAAAATTGCTTAAAAAAAGAAAGCTAAATATTTATGCTTTACTTTCTTACATACAAAATTCTTCATAATTGTTCAAAATTAAATAACGTAGCTAATTAATCAATAAATATAAAATTAAAAATAATGTGTAATAGGTAAAAAGAGCAATATATGAGAGTGAAACAATAAAGGAAAGACAAATATACTACTGATTAAAAAAACTCCAAGCATTAGTTACCACAAATATAATCAGTTTCTATACATAAAATATTTTGGTCTGTCAACAAAGAACTGTTGAAGAAGTGAACAAATAAATTTCAAAGTAACTGGAAATCGGAGTTGCTCCTTTTTCATTTGTTAAATCAGAAAGAAAAAGCACCAAGTTTCAGTTCCTAACTAGAGTGATTGGGAATCAATTGAGATTTCAAATATTTTAAGTATTCTACACACACATACACATGTAAATTAATACACCCAACTTGTCAACAGTAAAGCTTCAAAGGCTGTCCTTCAGAGCTACATTTACAGTCAAAGTTCTTAAAATGCTGGCTGAAACAAATGAAGTTTCATTGATTTTTAGATATCTTGAGATCTGAAGTTTTCACTTTGTCTTTTCACTAGAGAATATTCCTCAGGCAAAGTACACTGGTGAGACATTTTGTCCACACTTCATTGCAGATTCAAACTCTTTGAAGCTGGTGCAATCATCAGAATCCTGATTGACTTCTCTGTAAGAGTAGAGAGATTTGGTACTTAAAACCCAAAAGACATTATGTAAAGCAGACATTTTATTTAGTTGAAGATTTCCAACACCAGTATTGCTTTTGAAGAGCTCAAGAGTTCTACCACTTGAATTCTATACAAAGAATTAATGAACTAAAAAAATGCTTTTTGTGTAGTACAACTCATATAAGGACCTCAAAGCTTTTTCAACAGGACAAGTATCATTATGTGTGTTCAATGGGAGGTAAAAGTTAATTCAATATGACTTGTGCAACTTTAGCACTTTCAGTGCAAGTTTGTTCTGGAGACCTCATCCTTAATTCCCTAAACTCAATCACCTGTGGCAAAGATCTACAAAGTTCCATAACAGAACATGCAACCCAAGACCTCTACGTCTTTAGATACTGCAAACCTACATTTAAAATTTCCCAGATTTCCCCATGACCTTCCGCATGTTGCAAGCAGCCTATTTTGAAACAAAGATTATGTTAACAGAAGACCTGTGGCCTATGGTTGTAAGAAAAAGAAGCTGATTTGTATATTTGTGTATGCTAAAGTGAATATTTCAATAGTTAAAAAAAGTCTTTGAAACATAAAAGCTTTTAATATTTATTTCCATGATATAAGCTGCTGGAAGATGGCAGTTTGATTAATGCCATTAACACACAGGGTTAAGTTTTACCAAACACACTTTGCAAAATTATTTGATGCAGTTACAAATGAGGCTGACAAACTAGTACTCTGTAAAGTATTTGTCTTAGTTCCGTCCAGCTTTCTTATAGAAATATGACACAAGAAAATTAAACCATTAAAAAACTGATTAATTGTTGGATCTCAGCATCCTCTTATCAACTAGAAAAATATTTGATAGGTTTATACCAGTGTACAGTCCACAATTTTATTCATAACCTGGAATAAAATTTATGATTAATACTGATCAAATTTACAGATGACACAAAGACTGCTGGAATTATAGTGCTGAAAACTTTGCCATCGCCATTAGGATCCAATGATAGTATTCCTACCATCTTGGAACATGTAAAATGGGAACGCATCTTCTACATAGACAAAATTGAAAATTCCAAAATGATCCACGCTGTTTAGCAGAGACACATTTTAGTATCCTGTGAATGCCCTGGAAGTTTCAAAGAGATTCTCTACCCTAAAGAAGTAGTACAGTAATTCAGTTTTAAAGAAAGCCTTACAGAAAGGGATAGAATGCCCTGTTTGACACTTATTCTAAAAACAGGCTCGAGAAAAGCCTATGTAAAACAGGAAATGATTTATTTACAACAGCTTCAAATGCAGAAACACAGCTACAAAGGTTACCAAGACTTATACGAGAAAACAGAAAACTGCACCTCAGTTGCAAGCAGCTTCTCCATCCAGCTTTCAAGATATTAATGACTCTCAAATCATGTCACTAAAAAAAGATTTCTTCTGAAAAACATACTACACATTTAATTTTGTCTTTGTGGAAGAGGGTCTCTGGAATATGTGCTGCTGCTTTCCTTGAAGACTGAAATATTATTCTTCCCTCCAATAAAAATTACTAATCCTACATCTTTTTCAAGAATCACTCAGACCAGCAACTTCCCACCTCTTTGGAACTTTTAATGTCATTTGGTAAGATTCCTTTCATCTCTTGGCAATAAACAATGTGAAGGAGTGTTTAACTTTGTTATCAATGATCTATTAACCTCTTGTGAAACAGAGAGACATCATACAAAGTTCAAGCTTCATGGTGAAATGAGAAACTTTACATGGCCATAAACTAGAAAAAATGACACCCTGTCATTATAGAAATACTTAAATGAAATTAATTCCTTCAGCCTACTGTTGGCTCTAGATTAAGACTAAAAAATTATAACATTCTATTGCTTTTCAGATAAGGACAAGTTTGATATGACAATCACCCTTAATTGAGTCTTTAGGGATAACATGATAGCTGGGGATGACCAGTCATGCAGTTTCTTAGTGAAAGGGATCCTTTCAAACACCGTATGCTGTAAACCAAAGAAATGCAAACTTATTCACTAAGGAAGGATGGCTGCAGGTCACAATTACAAAACTGAGACGCTGCCCTGGCAGGCAGTGACTGCAAAAGACTGAGTCATAGAAAGTTATCAAACAAAGTTTTATCTTCTATTGTGATGCTTTGCACAGGAGGGTGAATATGTCCCTTTGGTGTATAAGGATAATATCTGAAACAAATACAAGACTGATTTTATTTCAGAATAACATGTTAGGAGAATTATGAAGAAAATACTGTGCCTGCTTTCTAGTGTGCGCACTTCAAGAAGGACACTGTGGAACTTTGAGAACTTAAAAGAATTTAGAAAACCAGAGTATTTATACGAGTACTGGAAAACATGTTTTATAAAGAGAAATCAAAGTACTCTGTTCAAGAAAAGAAGATTGGAGAACTGATCCAATCAGATCAAGACCAGAAGTATATCTCCAGGGAAAATATTTTGGATAGTAATTAACCTTTTAAGCTTACAAGGAAAGTCATGCTGATTGATAGGCACAAGTTGAAGCCAAAGCTAGAAAATTTATATACTAAATTTCATTTTTTTTTAGAGATTGATCAGCTATTGAGGTAACTTGCCCAGGGATATGGGAAGTGATATTTCATTGATCTACCTTCCCTTGGGGTATTCACTGTACATTCGGGCATTTCCTAAACTACATATGTATGTCTGCATGTAATTATTCGTGTTGAATATTTATTGTATGGATCTAACAGCTCTTAAACCGATGTGAAGCCCATGGCTTGAACACCTGCTCTAAGATTAAGTACTGCCTCTTACTTGTTTTGAACCTGCAGGTCATTTGATGATCCTTATAATTTATGTACCCTTCTCAGAGACTATTATGTATCAAAAGGTGCATAAAAGGGATCTGTTTTTAAAGATCACCCATTGAAGCATTTTTTAACAAAAAGTCTGGTTTAATGACAGCAATTATTATTATAACCTGTGCTATTTGCAAGTAAATTAGTTCATTCAAAGAAAATGTACAGATAAAAATACCTGAGAGAATGTGTAATATTCAAATAGCAATATCTATTTTCCTGCTGATGTATTCTCAGAATTTAATTCTGGAAGATCATAAGAGTTTTAGAAGTTAGTGCTGATGCTGGCTAAACTGAAGGTAACGGGAGTTTTGCCATTAATTTTCACCCAAAATATCTGAGTCATGGGCATAAGTAAGATCTTTAACGTTTGTATTCACTACATGTGCCTGTTTGGAAGCTGTTTTTGAAAAATGGCTCTTAACTTTACATGGTGTTTGTTCAACACCCTGAAAGCCACTAATGGCTCTTTAAATTAAGAACCACTTTTTGAATAACCTTTCAGCAGAGATTAGCAAGACATGTTGAGTGATAAATAAATGACAAATAAACTGGTAAGTTAGCTGTTGTAATCTGAAGAAACACTACATTTATTTAAACGTTATGGATTTTGGAATCTCGCCAAATGTAATCTGAAAATGGCCTTGGAGTGTTAAATTTTCATTTTCATCTAGCTGAAGCAAATGATACATTCATCCTTGTGATTATGAAAATGCTATGTCACAGCATATTGATCTTTATTTCACAGGTCACTATTCATTTAGCACTCTTAGTAAAATATATATAGATAGTTCAAGATGTGTAGTGCCTCGGGTAGATTGTCTGATCTCTCACTGAAAATTGAGTAATAATCAGCATCACAAGTTACTGACAGTGAGATATAAATTATTCTTTTATACAATTAGATAATTGAAGACTCCCAAAATCACCTAAGTGTATTTTCATAGGAAACTGGATTAGATAAATGGTACTTTCCTTCTGACAGGAATATTTTAACTGTAAATCTAAGTAGAGTAAATGAATAACCTAAAAGACTAATGTTTTGTATGTTTCCTCTTGAAGCTTCATGTTTATTAATTCACTGAAATGAGTACTTATCAGAAAAGTATCCACATGCAAATACATCCTATCCTTATATATTATGAACAGCTGTATATATTAATCAGTCACTTAAGCTTTTTCCTAACTAACCTCATAACAATATGGTCAGATCTTGTAGTTACTAAGGCAAAAACACTAATACAGAATTTGGCCATAATAGTTCCTCTTTTCATATGGAGAGACTCTCACATAAGCAGTACCTCACAAAGTAGGAGCATAATTAAGAATGTACTGTATCTGATTTATACATCTTTTTTATTATGATTAATCAATCATATCTCTCCAACACATGAAAAAATATAGATCAAAGAGTTTAATTCTACTCTGTATTTCTCTAGATGCTTCAGTATCTGTCCTAAGCAGTAAATCAGAGCATTAAGCAACCATTTTTATTCCTAAAAAAAAAAGAAAGTAGTGAATGCACTGTAGAGCCAGCAGACATTACCACTGAGCTAGCTTTCAACAGGTTAGCTCAACAGGACAAGCCCCAGAAATCAGAGTCAGGAGAAATTAAACTTTGCTCAGATCTCTGATGTTATGGCCATACATTTGATATATGCAAGTGAAGAAGTTGTCTTAAAACTAGTTTATATTTCTCCACTATGTAAACATTTTTAGCGAGCATTAATTATACTACTAAAGATGGATGATTCTTACTTTTACTGTCATAGAGATCAGTGAGATCAGAGACCAGATACATCACATAAATGATAAACAAGAAAACAAATATACCATATGGGATACACCACTGAGAAAAAAACTTCAAGGTTCCTTCTCACAGCATTCTACATGAATAGGGGTTCCCTTTGGTTACTGCTCCAAGAAGAAAAAAAGAATATTTCTTCAGAAGTGATAGAAATGGTTACTTGACTTTCTAAATAATTTATTCTCTAATGCGTGACTTAAAAACATTAATGATACATTTAAGTTTGGGCAAATCAGCATTAACAGATACCACAGCTAAATATAAAAAGACTTCTGAGTACAAATACATTTCAAAATGTGAGGAATTTTAAATACTTGTTTCCAAACACCTTTAGTTTCCAGTTAACTGAGGTATTATGCGAAACAAGTTACAGAGGCCCCTATTTTCCACGCACAGTTGCAACTTATTACATGTCTACATATGGAGGCATAATACATGGCATTTTATGCATTGCTATGTAACAACCATTTTCTCAAAGCAGATAAAAATGAGATATACCACATGTATGAATAACTTATTTCTGTAATAGTCCATGAACTAGAGTGATTTTCTTAATTGCACATAATTTGTCTTGCACACTTAGTCAACAAAAACTTAGCAATATTATATACCAGTCCTTCTGAATTAGAGACAAAAGCATGCCAAGCATACAAGGCTGGGTCTTCAAATCACTATTTCTCTGCAATTTACATTTCCCTGGTTTCAGGACATACCAAGAATAGCAGTGGTTTTTTTTCCCTATTTATTGTAGCCTTACATATGATATTTATATATGTTTCAAACATATGTTTTCAAAATCCATATATCAAGTTCCCTGTTATCTCATTATTTAGGTGCATACTGTGAGTAAAAAGAAGTTGTGCATTTTCTTTAAGTTATTTGCTGTAGATGCCCCATTCCTGGCAGTGTTCAAGGCCAGGCTGGACAGGGCTCTGAGCAGCCTGGTCTAGTGGAAGGCATCCTGCCCACGGCAGGAGGCTTGGAACTGTATGTTTGAGGTCCCTTCCAACTCAAACCATTCTATGATTTTGTTTCAGAGAAATGCTAAGGAGTGCAATTTCCTGAATTACCATGAGGATATCCGAACTGCTTTTAAGCACTGTGAGCCATTCAGCCATATTTTCTTGCAACTCTCACAATACATTTCTTGCCTCATTAAATATTTTCTACACTTCACATGCTGCATCCTACTTAGACACCAGAGGCCAGCAAGTTTCCTGGCTATGAATGATTTAGGCCTTGAGTCCTTTCTGCAAGTATTTCTGAGCATAGTTCTTTTATGCTTAAGTTCCCAGCACCATTCAGGTCTAGCAATGTCTACCTCAACTTCACTCTTCTGATGTGGTTGTGACAATCCAAAGCCCATTTTCTATTAAAATAACATTTGTCATTGAACTATTTATGGAAATCCAACATGAATGTCACAGGGAGGCAGCCTACACAGGAAACCCACGGTGTTTTCATAAGGTGAAGGCACCGAAGAACGTCACTGCTTCTTTCAGTAAGAACAAATAATGTTAGATTTTGGTCCAAGGAAGCAGAAGTATGGAAGAAATGTAACTTACCTTGTAATCCAGGGGTCTTCCTTTACTGCTCTTCTACTGTTTCTGACACTATCTTTCCTCTGTTTCAGTCAAAAAATCTGGATTGAATTTCTAATGGAATCATCAGTTAAAACTTTATCATCCATTGCATGCACCCCATTGATAAAGTTTTCAAAGCTATGTTTGTCTACTGTATGCAAGTTCTATTTAACCTTATTACTGATATCCTTTTTTCTACGTTCATTTGCGCTGTAGAGCCACTTCTTATAATGTTCTCCCAATCCTCCTTGATGCACCGAGCTTCAAAACAGTATGGGCAAATGAAACTTGTCTCTCATCCTGCTGTCCTTCAACATATTCTTTGACCAATGTTAAAAGCTTTGTAGGCTTTGTTAAAACCTGTTGCACACCTGCTATGAGTCAGACATGACTGCTTTACTGCCTTTTCCCTCAGATTAAATGTTAAGAACATGTAACTTAGAATTTTCTTTTATGTCTTCACTGTCTGACTGAGAGCTTCAATTCTGCTTTCTCTGGGGATTACAATACTAATACCACCACCACCACCACCAAAAATAACTTTTTTTTAAAGTTCATTTACAAATCTGTTAAGCATGTTTCCCTACTACATGGTCACAGTTTCATAAATTAATATTGGCTCCAATAGGCAACTATTATAAACTAGAAAAAAAAGTCATAGTAACTAGAAAATCCCCTTTTATTCTTTCATGCAAACTGCTTATGCAAATCGCAATAAAAAGAACAGAATATTTTCTTAGACTTTCCAAATAACCAGTCTGTGACACAAACAGATTCATAAAAATATTCCATAAGATTATAATACAATTCCAGAGAGTAAGCAGAAATATCACTTGAATACTCATTAAACTATAGAAGACCATACAGACCCGTGGGTCTACCAGAGCCGAAATCCTGTATTTCACAGTTTGAATTGCTCTGAGTAAGAAACTCAGTACTTGACAATTATTCAGAAAAAAAGAAAATACCACCCAGCAGCAAATAACTTGAATACAATTGCTAGAAACTGCAGAAATTGATCTTAACAGTTTAAGAATAAAGTTTCCAAATCCACAGTTTAAAATTCATTGCATCTTTTACACCCAAGTTTTATCGCGATTACATTTATTTAACATTTTAACATAAACTGCCAGAGAACAATTTAAATCAGAGCAAAGAGTTCCACTGCATTTAGAACCAATCTAGAGTCACACTGTCACACTGATTGAGCAGTGAGAGTAAAAAAGGCACATCATGCAAGGAGGCCCTGCCGAGGACAAAATGACTTACCAACTGAAGATTCAAGGATGACAGCTATTTCAACAAGCTGCCTTCTCTTCTGATTAACCAGCTGGTTCTTTCTACTCACCCCGCTTGCTTTCTTTTTGATGGGATTCCTGCAGAGCTCCACAGCTGTTTTGTTACTAATGTGTATATTAATTTCACTTCTTTAAAAACCTAAGTGTTGAGAAAAGCCATTCTGATCTTCAGTAAACACGGAAGAATTATGAAGGTAACTCTGGTTTTGTTTCCTGAAACGGGACATGCTGTTGGAGGGACATGCTGTTGGAGTATTAGCAGTCAGAAGTTTCAGTTAGGTAGGACTGTTTAAGGAAGTGCTTAGATTGACATTACTATTAAGGTAGAAATGCACTTCGCCTCACCTTCAATGCTGTTCAAGTTTTAAAAATGATTTTTTAAAGTAGAGAACAAATTATTTACTAGCTGAGAGGAGAACTGCATCAACAATATGCTACCTTCAGCTGTTTCTTCTTTGGGATAAATGCTAGCTAACATGCAGACTGCAGGAAGACACACACACACATGTATTTCATGTGTTTTCATACTCTTTAAAGCCACACTGTCGGATCTTGAAAGCCAGGTAGAATCAGATCTCAAAAGTTTCAAATAAAAAGCATGCATTTTAAAAGAATAATGACAGTGTTCCAACACTCATTCCTCTAAACCTTTCCTGGAGCAATGTTCAGGGTGGACAAAGCAGATACACTGTGACATAGGATGCTATCTTTCTAAAAAGATTAAAAGTTGAGTATTGAAGGTCACAAGCACATGAATAGGCTGAGAGGTGGTGAGCTGAACTCACCTGTTTGTCCAAGGCTGCAAACCCGCCATGAAAACTGACGGAAGTGGCAAATGTCCTTCTTGATGAATGACACAATGATCTCACTTTCTTCAGTGTTTCTTTTTCATGAACAGCCTTCTTTTTCCTCATGCTTCCAAATGCACATCTACTCATCCCTCTGTGGCTGCCACGTTGCAGCGAAGTTTATGCTTTAAACTTCACAAGTTAAAGAGAGCACATTGATGTGGTAGACAACATGCACACACCCGAATCCAATGGCACGTTCAAAAGATATTCTTGCTAGATCTTATTATATTCTTGCTGCCTACACTTCAAACTGAATACTACCAATCACCTGTCATGATCTGAATTTATTACAGGACAGAGGATAGAAAGAGCATTACTGTCACTGCCAGACAATCCACAATATGTACCTCACAGTTCCTTTTTTCTTCAACCTTATTTAAAATACAGGCATAGAGACTGAATAAACAGAAATGTTGCATGACCTCCAGTGAAAACACAACGTAGGCATTACAAAGTTTTATCCTTTTACCATATCGCATCACTTGTGTCACAACAAACATCTCCAAACTGCCTTAGTATTTGAGCTTGTGGTTAAAAAGCAAAAGGTGGAAGCAGAAACTGAGAAAAATACAAGATAGGCATGATGTCAGGAAGGAACACTTAATGGAGCTTGTGGCACAGTGAAGTACCTACTGGCTGACATTCTACACTCCCATTTTGGCAAGTCAGTCTATAATTTAGAACTGATCCTGGACTTCTCTCTCTGACAGTAACTCTAAAACAGGTACAAGAATTCATCCTGTCTTTGCTGTTGATGATTTGGACTCTGGAACACATGTTTCTGTCACCTTTCAGCTGGACTACAGCAATGCCATATACTGGGCATGAAGCCATTAGCCCTTAGGAAACTCAAAATAGCACAAAACACAGCAGCGCATTTCCGCTGCAACCCAGGGTACTATAAGCACATCAAATCTGCTTTAATCTTCTACACTAGCTCCATAAAATACCGACCCAAGTTTTATGTCTTTGTCGTTATCTTAAAGGTGTCCAATAGTATAGGAACAGAATACTTAAAGGATCAACTGAGAACCTGCAGATCTGTCCCATTAACAACAAAGCTTATTTTGTGCTGCAGATAGAGCTTTGACAGGGAATAGTCTAAAGCAGTAGAACAAATGCTCATAACATCTAAAGCATCGTGACTTGCTATTAAGCACAAGAAGTACTTTTTGGATCTTAATGTCGACAGCTAGTTCTTTTGTAATACTAACACAGCAGTTAGTTTGAAACAAATTCACAAAAATCTAACAAGTTTCTCTTTGCCCTAGTAGGAAATGATGAAGGAAAATAGAATCACACTTACATGTTACTGCTATTTGACCTGGAAATTACTTGGCTACAATGATAATGAAGTACATATAGACATCTGAGTAGAAAAGCATTCTCTGTTTCTTCCAAATGTAGTGGCACAGCATGTCTTACATGAACCAGGATATTCCATGTCAGTGACAATCTAATTGTAAAAAACCCCTACAAACAAAATCAAACCCAAAACATCAGAGCAAGGTGTTTTAGAGCCCTTTAATATAAAAGCAAAGTAATAAGAGGCAACGTAAAAAATTCCAAAACACTTAAAAAGTTTGAGGACCAAAATATGATTTATTTTTAGGGAGACAGAATTGCAACTGCCTCAAAGACCTAAAAAGTAAGGTGGGTGTTAGGCACATTCAATAATTCCATTTAAATTTTATAAAGACAGTAATACATTTAAGGTGATGTAAAAAGCTGAATCTCTCATTCCACATCTTGCGTGCAAAGATTAAATTAAAAAAAACATGGAAAATCCAGAAACATTCTATCCAGCAAAGGACAAACATAAATGATAACTTCTTCAGGGACATACTAATCATAGTGTCTCTGTACAAATTATCAAAATGGATGCCAACAAAAATATTGTTTTAATCAACAAAAACTGTTCTGTAATCAATTCACCTTAGGAACAGAAAAAATGATATAATCATCATGCAATAAAACTTTTTAAAACTGATGATTATTTAAGTAAAAGGTCCTGCCTCCCATTAAGCCTTCTCTGAGGCATCAAGTTTCTCTTCTCTACACCTGATCCAGTTACAGAAACATGCCTTAATTTCTTAATTGTATTGCTTAGTCTCAGTAAATGAAAATTGAAATCTTACCTCTAGCATATCAGCTCCTGTTAGGCAGACTTATACCCTAAATATCACTCAAGTCTTCAAGTAAGGGGATAGTTATAAGGACTCATAAATATATCTTAACATTAATGGAAAGAAATCCATCTGTCTTAAACACCGTGATACCAAAAAGGAAATCAAATAATTCCTACTATTTCAAATATGAAACTACTTCAATTGAACTATGTAGTACCATCTTGAAGTTGATTATAAGATGAGAAATGAGACAGAGATGATAATAATATAATCTCTTAAGAATAGGTATTCTGAAGAGTTTTTATGCACTTTGTGCCTAACAGTGTTCTAGTATGTTATGATCCAGCTAGAAAAGAAGTATAATGATGAAGAAAATTATGTTTCAAGTAACAGAGAATTTTCACAGTAAGTCCTGAAAAAAAACAATATAAGGAAATTGACCTATTTAACAGATGGTGTCATACATGAGTGCACCAATGCACTAATTGACAGTGATGAGTTCATATTATCAGATGTGGTGAGGAGTTATAACTTCAGAACTAATGCAGCAGAGATTAATACATACTTGCTAATACTGAACGCTGAGGATATATGTATACGGGACTGAAAGGCAGCATGGTTTTGACTGTATGTTCACTGATACATTCAAATGAAATCCTAGCTCTGATTCCCAAACTGCAGGTGCAGACCGATGACACATGAATACCCAAGCAGCTTTGATGCAGGAAAAGGCAGTATGTTTGCTCAAGAGGGTGTTTCATGAACCCCTTGAGAAAAACCAAGTGGAACCTAACTGTCAACTTGCTGGAGTACTTTGCTGCTAACAGACCACAATGGAGCCCAAGAGAAGGGTATGTCTGGGATGACCCAAGGTCTGCAGGGGCTGTTACTGTTACTCTCATGGACCCCTTCCTCCAAGGTGAACAGCAGAATACCTCTCCAGAAATAGCTCTCTTTCTACAATGTAATTTAAAGAGCATGAAAATGACTGTATAATCTTCCTACCACCTAATTTTTTTGCGACCTGTTTCACATTTTCAATTTCAATTTTGAAACACTTTGGAGAAACTTGACTATTACTGTAAAATGTTTTAAAATGTTTTAACTAGATGCTTCTTAGTGGCTGAGTAAACACAGAACCAACAGTGCCTTGCAGGGTCAGTCAAATTTGCATGCAGTCTAAAAGACTAGTTTGAAGAAGAAAACTAGTAAAAATATCACTAAAGCAACTAGGACAGCAACATGTGATCAAACTTGATTTGCATGATCTGTTTTACATACAGGTTACCAAATAGTTATGATAATTTATTTTTATGATACAGTATGTGGTCTAGGGAGGACAGCATTCAATATAGGTTATCCCTTTCAAACCACAACATAATTTTCTTCAAGAACAAAATAAAACAAAACCAATGGAAAATCAGAACTAATATCAGTTATTGTGCTACATAAAGGGAAGAGTATCCATCCTAGAGCTGTGGTTCTTAATACTGTCACATGTATACAGCTGGTATTAATACGCAACCCTTGACTTAATGAACCACGGAGATAGAGTTATAATAGATTTCTATTAGTACTTAATTTGTTAGACTTATCACACTGCATCTTCTGTCTTCAGATTAACATAACTGTTTTCTTAAACTATGCATGAACTGTAATATTATTTTAAAGATGCAGTTTTCAAGGACAACTTCAGATACAAAACTTTCCTATGGTATTTTATGGAAAAGGAAGAATGTGACCATTTTGTTACATGCACTACTGGAAAAAGTAAAACGTAAACAGGACTCTTTTTTAAAACTCTGGCATTCATAGGAGATTTTGTAATTCATAGGTTTTAGCTTTTCATAATAATGACTGCTATAGATAAGAAAGGTAGTGGGAAAGAGTAAACATAACAAGACAATGTTTGCAAAACAAGAATCTGAGTAGATTCAGAAAGTATAATTTTCTATCAGCACTTCACATTTTCTTCAAAATGCGTCCATTCCTACAGCAATCTATAGAAAGCTACTTCACATTTTATAGACAAATGTTCTGGTACAACTGCACCCTGTAATATGAGGATTTAATTCAAAATCTAATCCAGTTGCAAAGAATGAAATACCTTTCCCTTTAACCTTTTGTTTTCACATTAAGAATAAAGAATATAAACACAAAAATTTCCACACTAGATCAAATAATTGGTTTTATCTTGTACTTAGTCTTTGACAGTAATCAATAGGAGATACCTGAGGAAAAAATAATAAAGTATTTGTAAGTACTTTTAAGTACTTTAAAGTATTTGTAAGTACAAGTACTTTTACTTGTACTGGCAAGTAAATGTACTTGCCAATAGTGCTAAGTATTGAAACAGGTATTCACAGAGGACTGTTCTTCCCTGTGAAGTGGCTGCCTTATACTCTAAGTATTCATATTTAGCTACCTAAATAAAAATCTACTTAATATAACTTCCTGTATTTTTACTCTTCATAGAAGCAAAGGCTTAAGCTTTATTACATTTTTTTTTCACGTGGCGATTCGTATTTTTATTACAATTCAAGATAAATACTGGTACAGAAAGAGTTCCTTGTCTTTTTTAACATCCCATTTTTTGTTTCTTTCAATAATGCATGCTCTTATTCAGTTATCTTATCCAAGCTAACTGATCCAAATCTTACCAATTTCTTCTCACATGCAAGTTTGCCCTTATCTATAATACTTTTTGCCCATTTCTGTATTTTTTCCATTAAAAACAAAGCCCTTCTAAGTCAGGAAGCAGAATTAATGTGGTTTAAGTTATCATCGAAAAGTTCTGTCTGGTTAAAACTAGTTATCATCTTGGCTTTGTCTAGCCACTGGAAAGAGGTAGAGACACTTCCTGAGAGGAAGTCATCCCATCCTACCACAGGCATCTAAGATAGGGATGAATCATCCCAGGTAAATAATCCATAAAAGAAGGTGAGAGATGAGACTATCTGTTTCCATTGAATCACATGGAAGACCCAAAGGAAAGGAAAAAAAGCAGTTTACACCAGTACACTACAAATATTCCAGTATTGCTTTTTTCCTTATTTCTTTTTCTTCCCAACACGGTCTTCATGTGTTTTGTTTTCCATAATGCTGTATACAAGCAGAGATGTGGCAGACCATTTTCTTGAGAAGCTGCAGAGTTAATTTAGAACTGAGAATGCATGTGACGATTGCAAACCATTCCTTTGGCTGCATATAAACTTAATTGTTTAGGTAATGGTGCTAACTTCCAATTGGGTTACCAATTTACTTTGCACTGAAGGTTCCATTAGATATCTTGATATATTCACAATCTCAACAAAAATAATCTGACATTCTTTATTAACCAGCAACTTGGATATTCCCCCCCTTTTAGTTAATAAATATACAAAAGGAATATAAAATTTAATCAGATTCAATCCCTCTATTCAAATCTCATGTTTGCAGTTTACTCTCTTTTTTATACATGCATTTTTCTATTTTTCAGACACAGTCCTATGTCTGTAACCCTAATACTGAAAGTGCCCAAAGCTCTGATCAGCATGGAAGTTTGTATGGAACAAAAATTAAAATGTCCATACAGAATCTGTAGTGTCTTTATGGAAAGATACTACAGTGTATTTTTTCCCACCCTAAACTCTCTTTCTGAAAGTAAGTGTGCTTTTTCTCCTACTTCCACACCTGTTAAGGTGAGGTAAAAACAATTTAAATTACATACATAAAAGCAGTTGGGTACACTGGATCTCCTGTACCCACAAGTCCTGAGGAAAGTAATGAGATCCCGTTGTTTAGCAGTGTAGATTATGTAAGAGGAACATGTGAAAAGCAGACAGCCAAACTGCAGTGCTATTTTAGAAAATTTAGTAAATCTTCTACAAGATGATATTATTAACTTACATGTAAATTTGCTTACAATTATCTTTATCAGAATTTGGCTTTCTCAGTGACAAGAAATCTCTGTGATCAGATGCAACTGTTTATTTTATGCTGAAATACTGCAAACAAACTCCCAACAGCTCTATAAGCAAAACACATAAACAAATTAAAGCAAAGTAGTAGTAATGTCTATTTTACTCTTTTGGTATAAATACTATATTCTTTCCCATGAGTAGCAAAAGGCTTGTAGTTGCTCTGTAAATGAGTTACATTTCTGTTTCTGAAAGGCAATCATATACAATTGGAATGGCACAGCATAAACAGCCTCTCATTCCACTCAAAAAACTGATCTATGAATTTAATAATCAATCATAGGCAGAATCATTGAGAAGAAATATAGCTGGCAGACAGATGGACTACTGTAGAACTGGAGGCCTGTGTTCAGTTACTGGTGCTTGTATTTATTCCACATGTGACTCCAGCCAAGCCTTTTCATCTACTCTGTGAGTCAACTTTCCTGTTTATGACAAGGAGAGAATGTAACCTTTCACTCCCCCAAAACCTCTCATTATACTTTAAAAGTGGTTGTAAGATACTCAGATCCTAGTCTGAGAACATAAAAGTTCCTAAGAAATTTACTGCACTTATCACTAAGGTAATTCATAATTTTATTATAATATCCAATGCAAGAAGACCTTTTTTCCCTGTTTTGTCCAGCATCAACCAGATAAATTCACAGCTGCTTAGTAGATTAACCTCAAGCCAAATATAGTTAAGGGGTTGTTTTCCTCTTTTAATTTCTACTTTTGCTCCTTTTTCCCTGTTTTCACTCTTTTTTATCTTCTTTTCATTGGAGCTACTGAAAAAAAGTTGAAGTAAGGAATTTGTATTTTATTTCTGAAGACGAGACCACGTCAACTTTCAGTTTTCTTGTAAGAGATTTAAAGCTTCTTCCCTAGTGTTGAGGAAACTCAGCTTTGTATTTTACAATGGATTTAAGAGTTAAAAAGTCACTACTGGAATTTGGGCAAGTACTGCCTCCAGCACCTTTTACTAGTAGTAAACACCAGAAGGATGGTCTTAAACAATTTCTCTGGGCACATGGTTTACCATAATAAAGACTACAGACTGGAATTACAGCAAATATCTTCATTACTTCATGAAGGCAAGCATCATTGTAGAACAGCCCATATGTTGTAAGAGAGAATATAATTTTCTATTTATTTGTATATTTTTTAAGGAAAAAAAGTCTGTATTTGCTATTTCTGGCTCACTCAGTAACTATTTTTTTTTAATAGAAATAATACATTAAATTCAATATTATAATTTAAAAAGAAGTAAGATAAAGGGAAGTTTAACAAAACCAAGGAGAAAAAATAGTACATGCTGGATTTTAGCACATTTGGAAACCACCACCGAAAGTTCTTTTATGTATGACATCAAAACAGATAAGGTACATAAAGCTCTTGCCTACAGTGAAAACCAATAAGAAATAATGGTCTAAATGATTAAAGATTGCCTCTATCTGACTTATGCAACTGTCCTGGGTTCGGCAGTAGCAGTCGTTTTTCTCCTTCTTGGTAGCCGGTGTGGAGCTGTGTTTTTTTTTCTGTGGACTTTCGGCTTGTGAGCAGTGCTGATAACACCAATGTTTTAGTTACTGCTTAGTACATTTTGGTCTGGCCAAGG
>JAOEHY010011723.1:0-26489 GCA_025447955.1 Psilopsiagon aurifrons
CCCCAAATTATAGAGAAGCTGTGTAATTCAGATGCATGACATTTATCATGCAGGATTCATAAGCAGCTTGGAGAACACTTCATTTGCAATTATTATTTCTCCACTTAGCAAGAAGCCTGAAGGCTTTATGTGTGGGCTGTTTTATGTGAAAAGAAGCAAAAGAAATTTTGGGATTTTTAACACTTTTCCCATATTCTCCAACTCACCACCAACACAGGAGCTTGGGCAGGTTTCTTCCTGTAGTAATCAGAGTTGGCCAATTTTAGGTTGAGCAGCAGAGTGTAATGTGAGACCATGTAGAGACTGTCTGCATTCATCAGAGTCTGGAAGCTGAAATTTAGGTTTCCCTCAAATCCTGGTGAGTGCATCATACCTAACAAAAACACCATGTGAGCTCTCACATTTTACACAGATTTTGCCTGGAAAAAAGAAGATCAGAAACCAACCCTAGCATTTCAGCAGCAATAGATTGCTAGAACAGTTAATGAATCATCAGTAGAAATTACTCTACTAAATGTACTAGAACAGGGAACAGAAAAATAAGTAGCCTGTCTAGAACATGGTGCTGCAAAAGGCAAACTGAACACTTCAGTCACAGTCCAGCAAAGCAACATGCTAAATTTGAAATACACAGGGAGCACCAGCATTCATTAGGATGACTACCAGGTACAAAGCAAAGGGCAAGATATATCTGCAATGCTAATTGGAAAGGTGAGGTGGGAACAAGCAGAGGCAAAGCCTGCAGTACTTAACTGAGCATACATTGCACCAAATGGTGCTACAGAGGGTGACAGCCCTTTTAAACCCCCAGTAAATCTGCCTTAGCTAAGTAAGCTGTTGGATGGAGATTGGAGTGCTCAGCACCTTGCAGAATCAGGCTGTAACTGTCATTCTCTCCGTGGCCTAGCGGTATGTGAATAAATATTTGGGGCCAAGCTGGCGGATCTCATTACAGCTCCAATCCCTATTTAGTGAATACAAGACCTGCTTTCTAGATAGCTGAGCACTTGCAGCTCTGTCAGACAGTAAGCTACCTGTAAGCACTCAGTATTCCTGAAAACACTATTTGTATGAAATGACAGCCTAGAATCATGCCCAGTGGTCCAATCCCTTTTTCCCAGGTAGGATGGACAGCACATACATTTTCCTTTGAGTTAGCTGTAAAAAAACATAAACCAAGTGTAAGCAATACCTAATTGAATTTCCATGATCTGTAGTTTGAACCATGAAAACACCTAGACATACTAGATACCCCACATGACCCACAATATTTCATGGTTTTCACATCAACTGTGAAACCCATTCATATAATGTCAATTAAGGAATATTAAGGAATAAGCTTTATCCTAGAGGAACATTTGAAATGAAACAACACGAAAGAAAAAAACAGCTTCCAAGGTTAGTTACATGGTGAAGCAAAGCTGTGTCATTTGTCAGCTGCTGCAATGGTTTACTGTGAATACATTCCTCCCACCATAAAGCTCATGTCTCTTCTTCAAGAGAATACAACAAACCATTAACATAAAAAAAAAGTAAATAAAAATCCAAACACAGAAAAGAAGCAAATGTTTTTCTTGCCTCGTGAGGGTTTGAAAGCTCTGTGCTGCTGCCTTCTCGGACTTTCCACTGTCGTCACTTTGGGGGCGTGGATAAGGTGAGTAACTGTTTGAGGGCGGATTTAGAAAGAGAGTGACTGTTCCAGGGTGGGTCTGAACAATGAATAACTGTTCAAGGAGCAACCTTTGTGGAAGACAGGTGATAGGGCTGACCACAAACCATACCCAGATGGGCTGTTGTGTGCTTGGGATAGATTTCTTAAGGTGAATGTTGACAGAGAACTTTTTCTACTACCAAAACTGAACCCACGTGCTTGTAAGTAGCCTGTGAGTAGCTCCAGTGACTCCTTCACCACTGCAGGCAAAGATGCGTATTAATACTTTGTTGGATGGAGGATCATGATATTGATGTAGCTAGAACTGATCTGATGTTTCATCTCTCAAATATCTACCTTGAATCTGCTAGAGTAATAAAAACTTTAAGGCAGGGAGGTATGTAAAAGAAAAAAAAAAAAGCAACCCACTTTATTTTGCATAAAAATATTTTTAAATATGTGCAACCTCCCATCCAAGACAACAATTAAAAAGGAAGGTGTACAACTGCACATGAAAGTGGCTACTGCTTAGTGGGTATGTATCTGAGCACACAAACGGGTCTGGGAAAAATACAGTGCCTAATTTCCTCTAACATATGGGACAATAAAAGCTACATTTAAGAGATGCTGAGATCTGAAAAGCAGATTAGATAATGTGTAAACTTGCAATGATGCTTACCAATGTAAAACCCTTGCTGCTCAAAGCTATGGAATCAAAACTGAAAGGAGGTACTAAGAATGTTTCCTATGATTATTGGAGCAATGGCAGAGTTTCTGAATTAATCCCTTGACGCTGCAGTTCATGAGAACAGTTATGTCTGAATTAAGAGAATACTGATTATATTCTATATCAGCTATAAAAATCTGCCAGCTATAATGAACAATGAGGTTAGCACCGTCTTAACAGAGACAAGAGTTCATTTAAATTGGCCAGGTAAAGGAGATTCTGAAAAAATGCAAACTTACTGCTTTGTGCAAGTCAAGATAATGCTGAGACTTTCTAGAAAATACTGTATTTTTTGAGACAGACATTACACTCCAGTGTCAATGTGAAATTTTTTGGCATTGGTTTTATCTAGCAACAAGAACGAACTTTCTGAGGAAAGACGAAAACTGTAGCTTAGGAAGGCTTTTAACCACGTGACTTCCAAATCTTAATATCACTACAGCTCTGCTTAGCTGACGTCACTTTTTCCATGCTTATACTCCCATGCTAGTGCCTCAGAGTCCTACCTCCTTTCATCACCTTTCAATCCTGTGAAAATATAATACTAAAATACTATTTAAGGACCTAATTTGTAGGAAAGACAACTACATTATAGCTAATGTATTCCCCCCCACAGTTGTAAGAAAATTTGAAAAATTAAACAAAGCAGTTAAATAAGGTCTCTCAGAAACACAAAAATACAGCTTCTGATTGCTCTCAGAACTGCACCTCAGTCCACCTGAGCTTCCCAACTCAGTCTTAACCAATACTCAAATTTCCTAACGTATTCTTCAAGAATTATAGATGAACAGATGTTGTACATAAAATGAATATGACCAGTTCCTCTAACTTCATCCTCTAATTTATGCCATGAGCTGTTGGTGATAATAAAGGAGTCCTGAAGTAAGGACTCAAACGTTGCCTACACCTGCAGATCAGACTGGTATCTTGAAACTCCCCAGGGGGAGCTCCTACCCCCAGGGATGCCTTTCAACATTAGCAAGTCTCTTCCTACAGCTCTTCAGACTCAGGCTTCTCTCACCTACACAGGAACACAAGTCCTCACCTCAGGAGTACTAAAGGACTCTTGCTTAATGTCTGAGGTACAAGTTAAGGGACTGTTTCAGCTGGATTGAATCTTATTCCAGGTGTCCAGCTGAAACATGAACTACACAGACCTTGTGAGAGCATAAAATTACAACTCTAACAGCCACAGCTCTATTAAAACACCAGGACACCTCTTCCTAGCTATTTTAACACAGTAACTTGCTACTGTATTTTTCCATGATTCCTTACTGAGTGACATCTTCTAGAGAATACTTCACCAAATCATACTGGAAACATTCTGAAATACAGATTTAGCCATGGGAGTGACTTTTTTAGGAAAGTGAAAGGTCTTTCTCAACTTAAGTCTAAGCACAAGACTAGGTATCTTTTTAAGACAGATGTACAAACCAGCAATTATCCACTTAATGCAGAAATTGAGTTATATTCTTTCAGCTTTCTTACTGTATTAGTCATAGTGAGTGGCAACAAAAGCCATGTTTAGTCTTAAGATCTAGAAGTCAGCTAGGTCTACCTCTTCCAACCCTTTAAAACATTCTAAAGGGATTTGACAAGCAAAAGAGAAAAGAAGCGGTACACTCATTCATAGATGAGGGAACAGGTGCACTGAAGTTTGAACTACAGTTCTGGCTTTTTGTCATAACCTCAAGATTGATCTTTTTCTGGAAAAAGAAATCCCTTGTGGCAGAAAGGATGCTTTTGAGTACCTCAATTAGGAATGCAATGAATATGAATGCCCCCTCTCCTTTCTGTGATATAACATGGCCAGTGTTTCTTAAGAATGTCATCTACCATCTTCCTGATTTAGGGCTTATTTGGGCAGCATTTAGACAAGGTGTCAAGAATATTAGCTTATTCACACCCAGCTTCATATCTGAATTATGCTCTATGATGATGGGAGGCATTTTTTTCTTACTCTATATGAGTTTAATGTATGTGAGAGAGCACAAATGAATGAAGCAATGATTAGGAGAGGAGCAACAGGAAAGGCAACTGTGGTGAATCAAGTTAAAAAACCAGAGAAATACATTCTAACAAACATTTCCACTTTGGGTGCTGTCAGGAAAAAGAAATCATTATTTTTACATATATATATATATACACACACACATATACAAACTTACGCACATTTTATCAACAAATTAACCTTTGCATGGCATTTTTCTGTATGACTGACCAAATCAATATCCCAAAGGTTCTAACCCTGAAAAAACTGCAGGAATTTAATCTCTTAAAAGGTAAGATTTTTAATTACTTTTCACTTGGTCTAAACTTTGAGCTTCACATTTCCTATTATACTGAATAGCAGTATTAAGAAAAACAAGAGTGAAGAAGAGAGTTGTTCCTCTTTTCTTATCCTTTCAAGAGCTTGCTGCTGTGGAATCTTTATCACCTTCTTTGCAAAGCTGGAATTACTAATATTAATACAGGGATGCACTACGCTACTTAAACCTCTTTCAAAAAATAGGTGACAGCCCAGACATTCTTTAATGACATCATGTGCGAAACTTCTCAAAGGATCTTTGCAAACCTGTAAAGGGGTATCTTGATACAGAAAATTCTATTTCTCTGTTGACTGTGAACATAATCCAGAGCCTGATAAGAGTCAATGGACTGACCTCCCTTTGAATCAGTACCTGCATATTCCATTTGCTTTGCCCTAAATGAAGTGTGCTGCTGTGGAGGAATGTGCTTTCTGGTGCACAAACCTTCTTATTCTGGACATATTCTCTGAAGACAAAATCCTATACAAGAAACTGCGTACAGTGCTGTTACAGTGTGCATGCTGGTTAAACAGTAAATATTTGCTTGCAAACCTGAGCAGAATGTTGAAGAAAAGCTCTGAAGTGCTCCATCCACCTCCTCTATACTGGGAAGAGATATAAGCCGAGGAAGAAGAGCTTCCAGTGACTGGATAAACAGCCGTGCACTGTGTTGGTCTGCTTCTTGGTTTTTCAGCAATTTCAGAGATAGAGCGGCAGTACGTAGGGACCTGTGTCCTGGACAATCCCGTGGTGTCTGCTCCTCATCAGCCAGGGAGCAATTGTCAGAGCCTATGTCTGAGACATCTGACCTGCCAGAGTCCTTCTCTGCTGCCATGGAATACTGATCACATGAATCAAATTCAGTCCTAGAAAGGTCTTGGTCATCTACACTGAAGTTACTTTCACTGTATCTGGATCCATAGGACCGGGTCTTAGAATCAACTGATAAGAAGTTAGTTATATCTGGATAGACTATGGTGTGGCTTCTCTGAACAACATCTGGCTGGTCAATAGTTTCTGATTCTGGTTCTCTATAATGAATCTCTCTGCTTTCATGTACAGCTGGAGATGGCAGTGAGTTTTTTTTACTTTCTGGATTATCCTCTGGAGTTGTCTGTCCCATATCCCCTTCCAAAGTGGTCTGACCAGTGTCTGTGGTAACACTAATGCTAATATCAGGACTTTTCTCATTTGCTGATTCCCAGGCATGATTTTCTGAGGACAGGATGCGCCTCTGCCACCTGAAGTCAGCATCATTGATCTCCATGGAGTCCCTGCTCGTCTCAGTCCCATCTTTCAATTCTTCTAAGCGTCGAAGCAGCAGCTGGGTCTGCTCTTCAGTAAGACCCCTCCCTTGGCTTAGCTCATCTAATGCTCCAAGCAGGGCAAAGACGCAGGACACTGAAGCATAACATGCCTCAATACCACCTTTGATGCACGCTTCTGTCATCCCATCCATGATACTACAATTAAACAGAGTTTATTTCAGTGATACAGCACATGTAGTGAAAATATCACTATCATTCAACACCATTCCTCCATAACCATAAGCACTGAAAAAAAAAAGCAAAGTTATCCTGTAAGACACTTCTGAGAAAGACAACTAGTATTAACATGAACTATTAAGTCTCGCAGGTGGACATAACCATTCTATAAAGGGAGTGCCAACCAGGGAAATAGTTACAGTGCATTTTATCAGCATGCACAGCATGTTTTCCCTTGCAGACAAGCACTTACACTGAAAAAAACCCCTCAACACCTAGCTGCAGCTAAATTTAAATCTGTGTCCTGAAAATTATTTTACTACAAAATACGATCTAGAGATCAGAACTGAGAATCCTTCTTGCTCAACCTGACAATGTTTAAATTGTCATTGCAAAGTTAGGGACCCAAACCCAAGAATTTCCAACTGTAAACCAACATATTTGGATATTTTGCCAAACTCTACAAGTTAGTTATCTATGGGCCTTTACAAACAGGCCCAGACTGAAAACAAACCCTTCTTCCATTTTCACAGCTTATTTAAACCAGGGAGATTACCCTGGCTCATATTTTGGCATGCTTCTGAAGATACAACTGTGTAAATGTCCTGTGTGCATAGGTTTAAGAGAGAAGAGGCTAAAGGAGGAAACAAAGCATACAGTTTGAGAAGATCCAGATGGGATTTCCTTTTAGAAATAGACCTCTTCCTGGATTCTGACTCAGAAGAGCAGGGCCCTGCTAAATCACAAAGCTGTCGAGGACTGCCAAGTATCTGAAAAGAAAGAGAACAGAAGTTACTAGAGGATTATCTAAGCATTATTTAAATACAATGAATGAGTCATAGTTCTATCAAGCCCTGGATCCTGAGGTAGCAGTACTGTAACTTCTCACAACAAAGGAAAACAGCACACTGATGTTCTCCTTCTGAAAGCTACCTTTCCTCTCTTTATAGGCAGAGAAGCAGATAAAGAAAAGCAGAATATTCAACAAGAATCACACGTAGAATGTTCTCCAGTGCTTTACATTTTTGACTAAATATATTTCAACTGATACTGCACAAGAAAAATTTTATGCCTAAATATAAAGCAAGTATCTTGCATTGTCTTATATACCAAAGGGAGCCTTTCCCTTCAGTCACTCAGTTACAAAATGATGGAATCCTGCAGTGATTCCTTCTGACTCAACTCGCAGGGTGGCATCCTGGTAATGCCCACCAGAAAATTACAAGAAGGCTTTACCAACAAGCCCATATTAATAAGCAGAAGAGGCAACAGGTATGTCCTTCAGGAAACAACATTAGACTGAGCTTTTCCTAAAACTTTATTTTCCATCTTGCTATCATTTAAAATTAGAAGACGACATGTGCCAGGGCGACTGCCAGTTCAGATAACAACCCAGTGGATGACTGTGTGGTGTTAGGAAAGATCTTCAGACTCAGACAAGCCTCGGTATGCACAAGCTAGAACTAAATTCATGTAAGATACCACTGTTCCTCCAAATTATATGAGTTGCCTTGTGTTTCACACCATGAGAAGAAAGCTGCACATGTGAAATAGAAGCAGCCATGATTTCAGCTGCTGCTCAAAGAAGGCTCACAATGCTCCAGCTCTAGTGCTGTCAGAGGCACTGGCCAGGAGGCGAGAAGAGGTCTTGACATGGCTGCTTAAGACAGTGGCGGCTCCTTGTGGTTATTGTAATAAAGCTCAAGGAAACTGTATTTCAAAAACCTGGCACGTAATCAAAGCATATTCACCTCAGTGCCTGGAATTCTACACTGTGAGGATGAATGTCTCCTTCTAGCAAGAGCAGAGAGTGGGGAAAGATGCCAACAAAGTTGAGAACTGGTTCACTATACTGTATCTCACCCAAAAGAGCAGTCTAGACTCAATTATAAGATCTGCTCCATGCAGTATCACAACACGAACACTGACAGAGTTGCCATAGCAGCTTGCTTTATGGAGACAAATATAGCTATTACAGCTTTGTACGTCAGAATGGCTTCGATGTAACAGCTTTGCTCAGAAAAGGTGATTTCAACATCCCTAGTGCTAAGGTATGGAATGGACTGGCATGCACACATCAGCAACATTTGCTATTAAATAAACATCTTGCTTTACATGTCTGGATTTGCACATGTGATTATCCTACCTCTTTCATAATTTTGATGGCTTCTACTCGGTGCTGAGGTGGTGGGTAAAGCAATATCCGGTGATAGAGAGACTGCAGCACAGGCTTCATGGATTCCACTGACCCCACCAGTCGAACCAGTTCTGCTGCAATATAATATATGGTTCGTGCAACAGGCCCACTAAGGGCAGGTGCTGTGGAGGAACAACCTGAACCCCGTCCATGATCAGAGATCCCTGAGGAAGGTGAATCAGTCTCAAGGCAGACACTGCTGTGAGCAGAGGTGATAGTTTTGTCATGGATAGGATTTCCCAGGATTACTACTAGTGCTGGACACAGTTGCTTCCTGAGAAAGAGAAAAGCAGCAGATGGTAACTGGAAAGAAATAATCTCACAGAAACAGACTGAAAATAGCCCATGGTTAAAAGAGATACACACTCTTGCTTTAATGATCAGTCAACAGCAGTGGTTAGATAGAATAACAAATTACACCAGGCTTTTTTGCAATTTCTAAGCACCAGAATGCTAGTACATATGGAAATAATTTTGGGTGCTTTATAAACATTGTACTGATTTTGCAAATTCATGGTGCTGCACAGCACTGTCATTTATAGAGTATCATGGCTGCCTTTTTCCTTCACTGCAACCTGTCACAAGGTAGAAATGCTAGTGTCCATTGCTAAGTGTTTCTTCTTCAGTCCACCTTGGGATCTTAAAAGAAACCCCAAACCAATCTGTGTTAACTAGAAGGTCTGATGTTCCATCACTGAACTGAACATGCATGTATTTTAGTAAGCACCCTCTCTTTTGCTGGCTTTTGAGAACATAAAAATCTCTACAGTAACTCAAAGCACTGTAACTTCTCATCAGCCACTATACACTAAAAACACTGCCCTCCCTTCAACTGCATTTCTACCTGAACACTCAAGTTTAGTGACTCCATGCCAGCAGATCACTCTTCCTGCGGAACCAGAGCCAAAACCAGGTCAGCATTTTGCTCCATTAGCTGTTCAGCTTTGCACTCACACACTTGATGTTTTACTTCAATCTACAAGACCCTAATTTAAAAAGCGAAGTGCTGCATGAAAATGCAGTCCCAAACCTGTTTTTCATCCACATCCTCAGAGGTACAAGTTGGTAGCTAGAGCAAGTATTCAACGACAAGTAATGATTCAGCATAAAAAGTAACACATCTTCACAGATAAGTACATCTTATTTTCTCAAGATTTTTATGCAGTACAGAACTTTCATTGTTTCTCTTAATGTGTCTGCTGAAACAGACACTTGGCTTCCTGAAGTCACAGAATAAAACACAGCTTTTAATCAGACACCAGATAATGATAACTTTGAGTCTGCTTATTTCTTCCTCCCATCAGGTACACTTCAGAACATATCAATCCACTGCATAAGAAATGTGGCTCCCTCAAAGCAGGTGTAATCACTGGTTACAACAGCAACATTCCCCACACATCCTTGTCCCACTGAAGTGCTTCTGTAAGAAACTATAGAGAACACTGTCAAAAGAACAGAGTTTAATCTTCTCTTTCTGCTCCCTTCTTTATCTTCTGTTGAGAACTGACTACAAAGTGCCGGCCAGAAAACTGTATGCATGCAGGTAACACCTCCTTAAAGAACAGTTATCAGTCTGATTTACAACTTCACCACACAGCTAATGGATTACTGTGTACTTACACTTTTATGTATTCAAAATGATGCTTGCAGTTTACACTGTTTCCAGTCTTCCTAGTACCTTTTTTATCCCCACTTCATCTTAAGCATGTAGCTGGAGGATACATATTCTTTGTCAGTCCTGCCCCTGATAGCTTGCCCTCATGATACATAGTTACAGATACAAACATCTGTAGATTTGCAGCATACACTGGATCATCAAAATGATGTAAATTTAAAATAATACAGGAAGTGTTTTCTTCTAACGAAGCTTATTTCAGTGACCTTGCTTATGGAATAGCCCCACAGTCAGACACATAAGCATAATGAAACGGCTGGGTGACATTCAAGGGCAGAATCTTCTGAAATGAGTTTGCAATGAAAGAGAGAATTCTGCTTTTACATTAGGTGCTTCCAGGGGCCTCAGTACAGGGTCACAGTGCAGCACTGCTAATTGTTACCAACCTGAAAACTTTCTAGTCCAGCAGCCACTGATTTTCCTGACAGCAAGGGAAGTTATGGGTGCCTCTGCATGTCGCACACTTAAAACCAAGCCCAAGTCAAATACTTCCACTTCAAAAATTACAGGATAAAAGCAAAAGAAACATATTTGCCATTAACAGTCACATATATCTTTACTTAATACAATCACCTGCCAAGGTCACAGGGTGGCCACGGACTACAAGGAACTGCAGATTATTTACATTCCTGCTTTATTACTATTAGTTGATTATCTGTATGTTATAAAAAAAGCACTACTGCAAACAAAAAGAGGGAAACAGATTATTTCAGGTGCTTTGAGGTGAGGGTATCAAACAATTTAGAGGTAGATATGAGCACTAAAGACGTCAGGCCTTTCTGATAAAGGGCATTAAAAAAGAATTTTTTGATAAAGTGGAAGCACTAGGAAGACCATTTTGCCTCAGCCCTTACATGATGCAGGTTATAAGCATTTCTGGTCACCAGCACACCATCTAGCATTAATTTTGCTTATCTTCCTGTATTACTACATTGGACTAGTAAGAATCTCTACAGCACCCTTCTACAGTAAGCAGGATACATGTGTGTTTAATGTCACACACAAACCCAAACTATTACAGAAAGCATAAGAGGTTAAATACATTAGACTTCATTACAGTGATAATTCATACAGGGATTTAACGTGCTAGCTGAGCATGATGTTCTAACCAATCTTATAAGAGGCACAGAAAAAACTGATAGTTGATTAACAGCAAGGTCTGCTCACATCTGGAGATTTATTACAAGTTTGTACGGCTGGGGGAGAAGGTCCTTTCATACTTACTAGCTGAGTATTTGCATTAGTCTTCAGATGTACTCACCATATTAGATCAGTGAATCCTTTGTGCTGGTGCATGCTGGGAGAGGAGCTGTTTAACATAGAGAGGATGCACTCCAAGTAAAGGAGCTGAAGTTGCCGATTGTCACTGGCAAAGAGAAAAGATGACAGTCATGTCACATTCAAGCACAGATTATTCAATTTTCTAAAACAACTACATTAGTTCACTTGAAAATTACACCACAGTCTAGAGTAGTGATTTAATTTGCTCCTTTCCTATAGATTTACAATGGTACAATCCCCTTTATCATCCTATTTTTCTCGTAATGACCACATGCAGTGGTCCACTACATAACAAAAGAAAAATCTAAGTGAAAAGAAAGGAAGAAGAAAACAAAAATAATTATCTAAATTCAACCTGAAGGTTGAGGTGAAAGGAACCCTTAAACAGAGGGAAACGAAACAACTGGAAGATTTTGGACTACTGGGTAGTTTCTTCAGGCAATCTGAAGGGCTTTCAGGCTGCTGTCTTCTGATTATTTTTTCTCTTTTCTTGGTGACAGCCACATAGTCAAAAGTCAGTGTCTACAGGCAGAAAATCATATGATGGCATGGTTATCTTTCAGGGCTTTGCCAGTTACTCTGTCAAAACCATAAACACAAAGTGAGCTTCATGAGAAAGACACAAAAGATCCTGTGGACACCTGGAATTGACACATTTGTACATGCAATGTGCTTGTACCTAGTCTTAGAATTAGCTGTGGGATTCAAGAGACAAACAAGGCTGACACCTGCCTTACAAAAGGACTCTCCCATGCCTACTGCATTCACGTACTGGTTTTCGCTCCTAAAAATATTAGGACTTAAGATCACTGGTTTTTTGGTGTGAGATGAGTTAGAGGAACGTATTTTCTGATGTATGATGGTAGGTGAAGGAAGCTGTAAAGAAGGGATTTATCTTAACTGAAATTAAGGAATGAGAAATGTCTGCTCTTCAGTCACTGCCTGAATTCCTTTGTTCACATAGCTAAACTTCCACCCAAGCAGAACAGTACCTGTTCTACATGTCATGCAGTAAACAGTGAATCCCAAGGCTTGAAGCTAGATTTCTAACTCCACACTATGGAGGGTTTAAAACTGCTGGCTAGTTATATATTTCAGAAGTGATTGCCTTTTCCTCACAACATTCCACTCCTATTTGGAAAGATGCCCACACTCCATGTACAATTGCCTTTTTTCCTGACAGCTTCTCTTGCAATGTGTCTTCATGCAGATCATCAACATATTGCTGCTGATACTTGCATGTGCATGCACAGGGTATTGCTGCACTCTTGACTGCACTGATGCCTCTTACTGCCAGATTGTTTTACTGCAGGTAAGAAATGCATACTGGACTCCTGCACACCTCAGCACAGCTGGTGGGTTCATAACACTGCTGCCACAAAGTCCAGGGTCATTAAAGTCACCAGTGATCTCAAAAAAAAACCACCTCCCTGAACTCTTCCTCATCACTCATCACTGTGCCTCCCTCAAAACCAAATACTAATAAGCTTTAATTTTAGAAGGAGGAATTAAAGTAATCTTCAGACTAAGAAATCAGGACAGGAAGTATAGCATACTAAACCCTCTCTTCAATGACCTGGGAGTTAGAAAGTTGCTGGCAACAAAATGTTTTGAAGGAGATGCCAAAACTGGCCTTGAAAGAAATAAAGGCTTTTCATTCATGGAGTTAGCTCTTTGATAAGCCATCCTAATTGGATTTATTTTCCTCAGATTCAGTCGGAATTCTTTACTATGCTTTGCTCGTAATTAGAGATCCTAACAGTCTAGGTACATACTTACAAGCATGCAGTAAATCATGGCTCAGTGAGTATTTTTAAGTCCTCTTAATTCTGTATTGTACTTTATCTACAGTGTGCCTCAGTCTGTTCTAATTCAGTACAGTTTTATGAGGAGCTAGGAATGCAAATAATTTTAAAAAGACTTATAGTGATTTTGTCAGGTAGTTTTGGTATTTCATAATCAACAAATTCAAAGTCATCATTTGGTGGACAATACTTATCAGATGATAGTCACATATAGTGTCACAAGTGGGCAATATTTGATACAAAGAATCTTTCAGCTGGTTTGGCCACTTGCAATTGTTAGTACACGCTTTTGAAGATTTCTTATTGTCCTGCAACTAGGCATACAAATAACAAAAATTATAAATGTTCCTTCAGAAGATTCAGAAACATGCTTCTGCTTTCCCAAATGCTGACCCTGATTAAATTATGCTAAGTAAGGCACTCTTCCCTTTCAAACCTTGCTGTAATTAGAAATACCCATGGGAGGAAAGTCTATAGAACTGTACACAAAGGTGTCTGCTGTCTTTGGCTATGGTAGTTCCTAAGCCATAGGGTTCCTGAAAATGGTAGAATATATAAAAGGAAGTACTGACACATGCTTGTTTTGTGTATCTATCTCCCACTTCTTTGAATTCATCACAGGCAATTTTCAGAGACATGCAAGCCATCCAGAGAGACAACATTATGCTGTGTTTCAAATAAATAGTTTCAGATCAGTTTTTTGCTAACACCCAGGTGATTTGCAGCTGGCAGTGGCAGCAATTAAATTGTATTTTGGTGATAAAGAAGCAGTGTTGTCAAGTGAGAACTTCTTTTTCCCTTAAAACTTTCAAATTATTTTTAGCTTGCTATATTTCTATTTTTTTAATAACTGCTGTATAATGTTTGCATTGCCTTTAGTAGGGTTTTCACCTTCAACACTTATGGCTTTTTAATCTTATTTCCTAATAGACCATTACTCCAGCTATGCCAGAATGCCACAGGAAGTAATTTTTAACTCATAAGTATTTACTCCAACAGTACTAGCCAACAAGAGACTCAGTGTAACTCCCTATTACTGCCCATAATAACTGCATTTTAAAAGTTAGGCTCATGCATTTCCAAGTAGGTAGAGTATATGATATTTCTAAATTTGAGGAACACTTTGGTAATGCAAATCATTTCAATTGGATGAATGCCACCTTTCTAAGGAGGACGTATTAATTCATCCTGCATACTGTTTCTCTTAGGTTTTTCCATGTCTCTTGTGATTGTTCTCTCTACAATGGCTGCTTTCAAGGCAGAAAAGAAATGTAAGTTACTTATGCATTAGATTTACTGGAAGGCCTTTAAAGCTGAACAGTGCACAAAGAAGGCAAACTGGCTTCTCATCTCAAGTGAGGGTTAAATTAACGCATGTTGAACAATAATTCCTTTAATAAACACTTGATTTAAGTACAGTTTTGCTCTGTAATTCCAGAACTACAACAGTACAATCACAGGTATCAGTGAAACTCCCAATCTCCAGGTAATAAATTCAAATTATAAACTGAAATAACTCACTTTATGACAGCCTGGAGCTTCTCACAGAGCACAGTGAGGACAGATACAACATCATCACAAAGAGATTCAGCTGAAGTACCTCCAAAAAGGACAAAGATCAGAGGCATTACATATGTGCAGCTGGATTACAACCTCAGTTTACTGCATGGATTTTCAGAGCTGGTTAGAGCTTCTAAACAATGAGCAGAGCTGCCAAATTCATACAGAAGATGCAGTAGGAAAAAGTCCTAGATTGGAAAGTGATCGCCACACAATGAAAAAGCAGTAGTATTAAATCCACAGAGCATTGACTGCTTACATGCACTTACAGGAGGTTAGCTGAAATCTAATTCAGATAATAGAATAAGGACACAAATAAAAAAAGGACTGGCTGCAGTACTTCGACATGGAAGCTAAAATTTTTGTATCTGCTACACAGCTTTTCATGTATGATCAGGTTCTGATCTTAAAAGAGGATGCTTATACACCTCAAAGATTTCAGCCTCCATTCACACAAGTTCTCCAGCAGAAATCCAGTGAGAAGGTCAAAAGCAGGCATTATTTTTACTTATCAGGGAAGAGGTTGGAAGTTAAGATAGAATGGGAGTAGAAGAAAATTCTCTTGTAAAATAATCATTTGACAAGCATGAACAGACCTTCACTAGTGATGCGCTTGCAAAAGTTACCATTATATAAACTGCATCTCTGGCCTGAGATATGATAACAAAATCATTTCCAGATTCCACATCCAACTCCATGAATCTGTTTCAATTTAGGAAGTAAAGGCACTTACTAAAACTTTCTCTACAGCACTCAAAACTCCTTAAATACAGAAGTCAGAAACTTTAAACAATCATTTATTGCTGTCGAGTGTGATGCTGTTACCATGCTCCAAATGAAGATGATTGAAAGTTTCAGGAGCTAACACGGCTGTCTCAATTCTTACTAGTAGCAGAATGCATAAAGCTATGGAGAAAGTAAGATATCCTGAAGATGCAATTCTTGTGACATCAGGCACTGTGCTGCTGAATGAAAGTGAAGAATACAAGAGCTGTATTGGAAAGAATCACTAAAAAGTGTTACAAATACCTTGACTCTTGAATTTCTGCAAGGTGTCATGGTTTTCAATTGTCTGCTGAGGAAAGACAAAGGTGGTGTAATTGGTGCAAAGGGGAGAAAAATACTGCAGAAGCAATACTTTAATAGCAGAGCTTTCTTAACAAATCCATGCCTTCTGTCTGGTTTGGGTTTTTTTGTTTGTTAGGGGGTTGGGGTTTTTTTTTGGTGAAGCTTTTGCAAAACATTTTCAAAAATTCCTTAAGATCTGTTTTAACAGTATTTTAGATTAAAGGAATTCTCATCTTATTGGGCTGAAGTAAGATTTGTAAGTACTTAAGGGATTTCCTACACCTAAACCAACTCAGTAATAACTAGGCATGTAAATTGCATTTTAAATGAGAGGCAAGCATAATCTAGATTTCACAGGGTATTTAGAAACCAAAATCAATTGAGTGTTAGAGAGTTTATCAGATTGTCATCATTAATGTTACAGTGCCAACACAACTAATGGCAGTCAGGAAATGGAAACGACCTCTTACATCATTCAGTTCAGCTGTGGTATAGGATTTTTCCTATCACTGCACAAAGAGGTCAAGCCAAATTCTTCTCTCAAGCATCAACAACAAACTGCTAGGTACTAAACATAGCTTTCACATACCTTCACTTACTGCTTCGCTGAGAGCAGAACTAACAAAATCCCACTTTCAGACCCAAACTACTAGTGGTGTTTTGTTTTGGGTTTTTTTTTTTGGTAAATGTTTTGGCTAGTAAAATGAGCTTACTTAACAGAGACAGAAGAGAAATTTAAGTAAACCAATTAATTCTGTTTTGCAGTTGCTCATGAAGATGAAAGTAATCCAGTCTACTAATCCAAACCAGAAGTGATCATATTAACCCAATACAGTTGCAACGAAAATAATCAAACAACTAAGACCACCCAGTAATCTGTACAACTACAGTGCTTAAAATTTCCTATTAAATAGAATCTGACTTTAAAAAAATAGTACGTTTTTGATAATATGATAAGTGGACGAAAGAAGTCACTTTCCTTAACTGAGAATTTATTTTGGTTAGGTAAATTGTCATGCAAAAACTGTTGGCAAAAGAATTTCAACAAACCATAGGAAAATAAGCAAACAAAATAAAAGAATGTAACAGGTAAGGGCCAACGCAGCCTGATATCGGAACAAAGCCTGTTTTGGTTAATGAAAGAGGGAAAAAATAAAAATATCTGCCAAGTACAGCTGACAACGTGAGAGGTGCCTTTCCAACAGACTGCTCTGAGGCAGGCACAGAGTCAGAGCCCCAAAAAGCTTTTAAACAGGGTTAATGGGGAAATGTCAAATAAAAGCCATAAGGCACAACAAGCCAGTAAAATACACTGCACTCAGAAAAACAAAAAAGACATGCAGCCGTGGACATGGAACCATTTGTTGATGCCAGAAGGCTCACCATGTTTTCTTGCTTTTGTCGTAACTGTAAAGTCAAGTCACTCAACATTTGGCTGAGGGTTGCCCGCACAGCAGTGTTAATGCTCCGCTGGTGACAGCTAGATACATATGTCTCAATGCAAACCTGATGAGGAAACAAGATAGTAGTACATAGACACAAACTAACTTACCAGTAACACGTTTTAGGAGGATACCAAGGTCTCTCTCAGGCAGATAGTCAGCCTTCCTTACTATTTCATATTGCCTTATTAGCACATCAAAAGTTTTCAGCAATATGGAAAATTAAGTAGCATCTAGAAGCAGGAACAGTGGGGCAAAAATGGCAATGACTTGGGTTCTGTCCAACCCATGTGATTATTACATACTGCGGCACATCGGAAAGCTTTTGAAGGCCTTTCCTAATACAGAAAATACAACATAACACAAATGATGGCTTTTTAATAACTGGTAATCAAGCTGAGGGCTCCTCAGCTCAGGGATCCCATGGAAGCCAAGGCAGCAATGTAATCATGGATTATTCAGTTCCAAGCTGCTTGACCCTGTGCTGTGACCAGAGTTGTGCTAGACTTTTGCCCCAGCTGACATTATACAAATTGTTGCCAAAACATAACACAGATAGGATCCTGGGGACAGAACACTGCAAACTGCAGTTCCTGTCCTTGATCAGATTTTTTCTGTGGGAGGTGTAAGAGCTGCTGTAACTGTAGTAACCATTGTAACTACTGCTCAGTAACTACAAAGTCTTGATGGAGCTGAGTAGATTTGCGACAGAACTGTACAATACAATCTCCTAAGACTGTGATCCAAACATGCAGCTTTGGTCTTCTGGCCTACAGTGAGCTTAACCATTAACAATTACCAGGATGAAAAAAATGTAAATGACTGTTTGCATACTTTTCAGTCTTTGTGTTTTCATTCTGCCATTGTCTGGATATATAGCTAGTGGGAAAAAACATTAATATAGATTAAACTAGCTGTGAAAAATATATTTGAAAATATCCATATTATAAATTATATGCATGATGAGTAGACATAAATACATCTGTTGTAAGCCTTTGAATTAGAAGGATATTATATGATGTAAAGCCATTTTTATAGTTCTGTAACAAGGATGAGATTTTAAGAGGGAAAAATTAAAGTGATCTGATTACACAGGCTAATCAGTGTTGACACAGGCACATGTACAAAGACTCTCAATTGTTTCTAACTCCTACTAAAATGAAACCAAGCTATTCCATTAAGTAAGACAGAAAGGCTGTGGGCTTGAGGCTGCAAAGTTTAATGTGCTACTGGCACACTTCTGCACTTGTTAGAGTGGAGTGGAAAACAATATAGCTATGTTCCTAAAACTCTTTTGACCTCCACACTTCGAGGGACCTTACATTTCAGCATTTCAATGAAGCCACAAGGACAAGAAAACATGACTGAGTTTCTTGGATACAAACCGTATATTAAGTGAGTGTTTCCAGACACTGCATGTGGAAGCCACTTAATTATGGCTCTTATTTTCCCTAACTTCCCAGCTACACTGAGAGATAGCATTTCAGAGCTTTTCGTGTGTACATCACTAGTTAGAAACACTACGCAAATGACAAACTGAGACTGATTATCTCCTTTGACAATACGTTAGAACTAGGTCACAGTTGTACACAGTTGCAGGATATAAAGGACCAAATTGAAAGGATCTCATTCTTGTTGCTCTTTTTCAAGACTCCAAGATCCCTCCAAATAAGTAAGTGGGTTTATTTAGCTTGAGATCAATCAGTCAGTGATGAAGACAGTCTTCTAAGATAAAAGAAGGCCTGGACCAACTCTGCCCATCATTCAGCTATCACTCGAACTGCAGTGGACAAAAAACCCTAAAGCCTGTTAACCATGCACAGTCCTCCACAGAGGCCAAACCATTCCAGTGCTGCTCAGGTCATTCTCTTGAGCTGTAGGTCTTTTTCTAGTGTACTTGAATTAATTGATGAAATACCATTCTTAAAGGTAGGCTGACTTTCTGGAGAGAGCATGGTTGATATCTCCTTCTTCTCTCCCCTCCCCATGCCAGCTAATGAGCAACAGTACTGTCCACTTGAGGTCCAATCTTACAGAAAGCCTGTGCTCTAAAATGGCTGGGCAAGGTACCTTTTGAAAAGCCATTGATGAAGAAGCACCAGTAAAAATGTGAGAGCTCAGGGCCCCAAGGAGGTGTGCAATGGACATTTTGATCATTTCATGCATTCGGGGACTTCCAGCTCTATGGCATGCAAAACACAACTAAAAGCAAAACACAGAGGGTTAGCCAACAAAACACAACAGCATCAAACAAACCTCCAAAAGGTAAATGGGACTAACAAATACACAAATAAAACCAAGTGCAAACTAAATTTTCAGGGGTGTAGGCAAGCATGGGAAGGTGCATGGAGCAAGATGTAGTCAGTTTTCAATTCTATCAGTACTTCTGCCACAAAAAATAGTACTCTTCATGTTAGGTGCTTCCTCAATTTGAAGCTGGTAATATTCAGAAAGATTTTGGTGCCATTGTTTTGTGCACATTAATTGAGAACTATCCCATAGTGCAAAAAGTCCAGACTGTAGCCTTGTTTGTCAGAGAGAGTCCTCAGAATGTTCTACCAGTAATACAGATAGCACCTTTCTAATTCTGCAGCAGCTCCCTTTGTTACAGAGGGCAGGCCAGCAAAACTAAGGGACTGAGTTGGAAAGAAATGTCAAATAGCAGGGGCACTGAAGCAGAAAGCTCCTCTCTGCCACCTTGCCCTTAGAGTAAGTCAGAACAATAAATACTGAGAATGAAATGAAATGTCAGAAGGAAATGCTGAGCTCAGAAATATTTTTTTGTTCCCTACTGCTTATACATTGCAAAATTCAGATACAAAGGCATATTGGCTCCTGCTGTTAAGTGTCTTTCTTTACCTAAAACCTGCCTGGGAGGAACCTGAGGAAGCTTGTATGTGCCTGGTGGGACTTGCTAATTAGAAATACCTAGGCATTCACTGAGGCAGTATTTTCTTAAGGATTAAGGGGAAAATAGCTGTACCTCCAAACACTAATAGATTCTAAATAGAAAAATGCATGCTCTGTATTACAGCTTGTTCCAATTCCCTGAAAGAAATGAAGTTTTGTTTGCCTTGCTGGTACATCTCATCAGCCTGCATAAGAGCTCCTCTTTAACAGAAAAAGGACAAACTATCATTGTACTGATTTGTACTGCTATACTAGCAAAGGTTTTTGAGAGCCAAGTTAGCCTTCTGTGGATGAAAATCAAGTGTAAATACCAAGAACAGCAGTTTAACTCTGATCTATGAAGGAAAACTGCCACTTTCAGGATGCCTTAAATGAATAACAGCCCTGTTTTTATCCAAATTTACAGAAAATCTGATTTCTGATACAGCTTATAGCACACAGAGCATGAAAGACTGATTGACTATTTGCCTAGTCTTAGGCAGTACTCTTAAAGAGTGAAATCTGAAGGGGTTAGAGCCATTAAATACTTTTCCCAACCAGTATTTTGTCTAAGCTAGAGCTCTGTAGCTTGAGCAAAATGATGCACTAAGCTGAATTCATCAGCTTTTGCCTTTCACATTAGAAAGTCTGCTGAGAAAAACTGCAGGGAAAACTATTCTCTTCAGTCTGAGATACTGACATAAAAGGGTTTAGTAAAGCTTAGAAAGTTGTGGCTTGTTCTGAATACACATTCAGTTCATCCTTGCTGCAGCATCTACAGGTAGGGCTTACAAAGACTTCCAAAATATCCATACCTTACAGTTTCACATAGCACAAGAGAAACCGAAGTCTAAGCTGTGCAGGACATTTGGAATGATTATTACTCTTTTTATCTTGTATACTTTATATACACAAACTGTTTATATTGTATCCCTGCCTTTTAAAGCCTATTTGTTACAAACTGGCATCTGTTTTCTTTGGTTCCCTGATATCCTTACAGCCCCCATCCTCAGCTTCCAATAAGACAAAGCAAAGTCAATTTTATTCCTAAACTTGGAAAACTCTGTAACTTCCCAGTAAAGTGAGCTATTTTCACATGGTTGTTTTTTTGGTTGTTTTTTTTTGTTTGTTTGTTTGTTTTGTTTTTAATAAAAAAACTTGAAACAGGTCTTTAAATGTCTACATACATTTGGAGTGTAGGACATGTATACAACTTTCACATTACTCCATGGACATTAGCTCTCCCCATACCACATTAACAATATAATGTTATAACACATTCTGTACTGTGCTGTGCAGAAAGATTCAGTGGTCCTGTGCATCTTATCTAATTTGAACAAACAGCTCTTGTGGCTTGCTACACACTGTACTAAAAACATCAGCCATCTACTGAGGCTTGCTTAATAGGCCCGCAGGTATGCTTTCCTACAGCCAAAGCTCTTTGAAATTTAATTCAGACTAAAATTTAATGGAATAAAGGAAGAAGAATGACTAATGGCACCAGAACAACATCACATACCTAGCGGTGTAATGAATCTTTTACTTGGATGTATTAGTAAAAAGACACAAGGCTGACAAGGCACATTGTGGCACTTGTGTTAGCATGGCACATTATGGTGTACACACCTCTCTCGAGGAAGTTCCATAAGTTTTATACTCGCAGCAGCAAGTACAAACCAGCACAGTTCTGTTTTATAAAGAACTAGAGGAAATTTTCTTCTTGTAAAAGCAAAGTAAATATGAGAAGTAGTAAGTGCACAACACTGCAATATACAATTGTCAGTCAGTTTCCAAAAGTGCCTTCCCATGCAAGCTCATCAACCCTGCCCAACTTGCAATTATTTCTTCTAACTAGGCATAAGGTAGTACCAGTCCTTAAGATGGTAACTGTGATTTGGACTAGTTCAGTTTCAGGGTATGTATGAAAGACACACTCTAGGTAGCGGGGGAACATTAAGAGATTTTAAGACAAGCAATGGTATAACAGATGCACTTACCTCAGCAATCTTCAACACTGAACTCCCGTTCAGCTCAAATGTGGAGGTGTATGTTATACAGAGCAAGACCTTGAATCAAAAGAAAAGGAGTAAGGAAAAAAATTAAGTTTTATCTGTTACTGCCTCCCTTCCCTACCCATGTTCTTTCAGTCACAGCTTCTTCCATTTTTGGAGGAGAAATCAGAAGATTCTCAGCAACATATGCTACTGGGATAAAGGAGATGGCACAATCAAGTTGTTTCCTCCGGAGAAGGAGGTACAGCCTAATGGACTGGTCCCAGAGGTATAGCCTAACAATTACATCATGCTGTCTCCTAAGTCTGACCATGGAAAGAAAGAAAATCCAGCCACCAGCTCTGGCCTCAGACTTGATAGCCAGAATCCATTCTTAGATTAACCACAAGCTTTGCATAATTTATAATCAGTCCTTCAATTCATTTCTCTCAGTATAACAAAGGAGGAAAAAAAGAATGCATGCAAATTATTACTCAGGTGACACAGATACATATAGATTATGTCAAGCAAGTTGCTAATTACTGCTTGCCATAAGAATTTCCCAGCCTAGGATATTTCCAGTAAGTGTATTATAGTAATTTTATAATAAGCAGCTAAAAAACAATTGATAAGCCTCGATGCATGAGGAAGGCTTGTCCTATCTTGAACTAAGCAGGAGGAATAAGAACTAAAAGCCCCATCCAACACCTTACTTTAAACAGAAGGGGAGTGGGAATGTGACGTGATCTACCAGGGAAAGAGTGGTGGGGCAGTGAAGCAACATGGTGAGAGGTGCTGTGGTGTGATGCCTTTAGTGTCTTGAGATGTCCTCCTTCCCACATTCCTTTCCAATCCCTTCTGCCCCACAGAAGACTGAAAGAGTCTGAACTACCATTCCCTCTCCTTTCAATTATAAAATTCCCCCAGTGCCAGAATTTATGCTTTTCTTGGTCTGAAATAGCACGAATTTCCAAGAAAGTGTACCAGCAAATATCACATTGACACTAATGTACTGATCCCTACAACTTCCCAGTCCCTAAGAACTACTGTTTTCTGCTTCACAAGGAAATCTGGGATATCAGCTAAGTGAGCATTACTGGCTATTAACCATTTCTCTTATTCTTTATATGTGTTTCAGTGATACTAGGTTTTTTAGTTTATGGGTAGGTTCTGTGACAGCTACTAACGCACAACACCCTGCAGTAATCTCCTTGGCTTAGAATGAAAAACAAAGAAACAACTTTGACAGAGTGCCTGATCAGAACTTGCATGTTAAACAAAAGAAGGAGGCAAAGGGATGCATGTTTGGAAAGATTACTACCCTTAGGTTCCTGTAAAGCATCCTTTTTCTGACCTTTTACTGCGTCACAGTTTCCACATTATGGTGGAACAGCAAAAAATTCAAAGTAACAAAACTGTGCAAGCCGTATCCTTTCTCTAGGTAGTGATGATCTCTAGAAGCATCTCGAAGCCTTCATAAAGAATAAATAACAGGCTGATGTGTGTTAAGGACAGAAATCTAACACAGCATCGCTTAGCAAGCTGGAGCCACTGGACATCCATCATTACTACTGAATGTCTGCTTGGAAGAATACCACTCTGCAGTTATTTGCTAACAGGAAGGGGGAAAAAAAATCCATTACTGGAAAGCAGGCATTTAATAACTGGATGAGAATTTGAATTCTCAGTACAAGAACAGCTTTGAGAATTAGCTACTCTCTCTTACAGTTACAGAGGAGTCAGTCCACAGGTGAGTGTGCCATTTTTCTGGAGAAGAACTTCTTTGCATTTTCAGAGCAGGACTAAAAAGTTTCTATGCATTGTAATGCACTGCACCTTTACAAATGTTTTTTCTCAGCAGAAAAGCTGCATTTCACTAGGATGTCACACCTGACTCCAAAGTTGTTCTTTCTTCATTTTGCTTCTTTGTCTGGTGTATAAAATACCAGTCATGAGCTTGATCCTATTCTTACAGAAAATGATTTTACTGTAAACAGTTTTCCAAGAAAACCATGGCATAATGACAGTTTTACATTTGCCTATGTATGTTCTCTTGCTTTAACTCTCACTCAGCCCTTCATAAACAGATGACTAATGTGGATTAAACAGATGAGTAATACTAGAGATAATGTGTACAGAAAAGGACATGCTAGTCTTCAGAAATACAACAGTCTTGGATTATAATCTTTTTTATAGATATTTAGCATTGACTTTCAGAGCAAAGCAAAGTTGCTGAGTCAAGTCTCTTCTTCATAGTTTCCCTTTTCTGCAAAATGGGCAAAATGGGTTTTCTCATCTAAGGAGTGCTACGCAGCCAACCTCAGTATTACAAGGACAGACACTAGCTGTAGAGCATTTGAACTTGCAGGAGAAGTAAATATCATTCTACCTGCAGGTTCTTAATAATGCCATACTTTGTATTTCCTGATGCGAACTCAACAAATTTCTCTGCAATCTGATGCAACTGCTAGCAAATGGACAAGTGCCAGTGACAAGGAACAGAGATAAATTTTTCCTGTCCACAGAGCAAATCCTAGAGAATAGCTGAAAAGTAAATGATCAGTGTAAAACAATAATCTCATTTGGTTAGTAAGTACATAAGTTATAAGGGCTGTTATTTCCGTCTGATGCTCAGCCCATACCTGCAAAATTTAAAACTTCAAAACTGAACAATGTTGTTTGGCACCAAGTGAATTCTGAACTGACAACCAACCTCACAGCCAGCTGTTGGGCCTCGCTTTCTCAGCTGTTCAGTACCCTGAAATTTTATTGACATTTCTAATAGTTGTGAGAGCTCAGCAGCTGGCTCAAAATACATTCAGTATGCAAGGAAAAACTGTGATTTGTACTCTCTATTCACTGCTGTGTAAAACACAGGTACAATGTTCACATTTATAATACCAGAGACAGACAACTATCACCCCCCACTGACAAATCTCTTCTTACCATGCTAACAGCAAAGATGGACAACCTGGCCCATGACTAATCTTATTCAGTGGATTGCATGTCCTGATTTTCTCTACTTGTAAAACCTTGTTTGCTTCATGTGATTTTCTGCTTCTTGTACCATCTTGCCTTTGTACAGTTCATTAATACCTCATGCTTTCCACAGATCAAAACCTGGAAGCCATATACTACAATACCTGGAAGAACACAACAGTTTAGGCATCCTTATAAGCCTTTTCTCTTCAACATCTCTTTCTCTCTCTCTTTTTTTTTTTGAATTTTCTACCTTTATAGATCTGAACTATGAAAAGTTAGCACATATATGCCTAATCCTTTGTGCCACAAGTGCCAATAATCTATTGCAAAGGGTGAAGGATAGAGAAGTCAGATACCAAGCAAGCACAGTAAGAAAGTGATGATCAAAACCTTGCTATGAAGCAGCAAGGAATTTCAGCAAAAAGACTACTAAGTTTTGACTGCTACTCTTGGAATAAAATTAAATCTGAGAACCTACTAGCTAGAGAAAGGGTATATGATCAGAGGTGATCAAGTAACAGAATCATAACAAGTTATCAGCCAGCATATTTTTGGCTTACTCCACTGGCTACTGTCTTCCCTCACAAATCATTTGTGAGATCTGAAAGACGGTCTCTAACCAATGCTCAAGACTGCTCTCAGCTATGATTTCCGTCAGCGCCACTGCAGGGCTCATTTACAGTCTTGGCAATACTGCAGGCACTCAACTTGCATGTCTTCCCATTTAGGTGGAACAAACAGGAAGACAGCAAACTTCTGTTTCAGATTACTGAATTAAAAAATGGGATTAAAACCAAACAAAACCAAGCTTAATCATCCATATCTACTAGAAACACTTAGTCTCCAGACAGCATATCCCATGGGCAGCTCAACTAGTCACAACACTAACTCAAGCAGTATGAATTAAAAAAAAAATAAACAGAGATAGGTTTTCTTGAACAATGACATTTTGGGTTTGCAACCACCAGTACTGGAAGCCTCTAACTAAAACTACAAACCAATTCCTAATTGGTATGGGCTTGAAAACACACCTTTTTATTTCTCCCCCCCCCCCCCTTTCTTTTTTTTTTAAAGAGGGAACTTAAAGGACTACAGAGACAGTTTCAAAGTCACACGGCCTCCAAGATGTTTTAATTGGCTTGCATTATCTTGCAAATGCTTGGATGAGATCACATTTCCATAAATGACATCCATAATGATTTCTAATTGCTGTCGACTGTCATGCAACAAGAAATAGAATTTCTGCACCCTGACATCCCAGGATACCAATCGTAGTATAAGAGTGCATACAAGGAAAATGTTCACAAGTAGAAACAAAAAACAAGACAACAAAAATGTGCTTCTGATGATAACGGGAAGTTTAGATTGGATATGAGGAAGAAATTCTTTACTGTAAGGATGGTGAGGCACTGGAATGGGTTGCCCAGG
>JAOEHY010011727.1:0-18707 GCA_025447955.1 Psilopsiagon aurifrons
CTGTTCCGCGCTGCGCTCCCGGCCTGGCCCGGCCCGGCCCGTGCCGTACTGTACCGGACCGGCCGGGACCGGACCGTGCTGTACCGTAGCGGTAGGTGCGGGGGGCGGGAGCCGAGGTCCGGGCCGCGGGGTTGGGGCGGGAGCCCTAGGGCGCGTGTGTCCGATGTGGCCAGCGCCGGGAGGAGGGCGTGAGGGAGCGCGCTGGCCGGTTTCCTTCGCGGGAACGGCTTTGGGAGCGCCGGCCGGAGTGGAGCGGCTCCTCCCGCCGTCTCGCGCTCCCCGTGTGCTCTGTAACAGCCCCGATGTCCCTTCTCCGCCTTCAGCTCCTCTCCTCGACCCCGCAGCTGCCCGGTTCCCGGCCCTGGGGTGATGCCGGAGCCTTTGCCGTGTTCAGGGGTGCCGCTCGCAGGAGCCACTTCTTGCCCAGGAGAACGGGTGGGTGATCCCAGGCTGTGACCAGCTAATCACGACATACAGCCAAGACGTGAGGCTCGGGGGCTGCTCGCCTGTCGCATGCAGCTGAGGTGCTCCTCTTTGATGAGATTCTTCTTTTCTCTCTCTGGCAAAAGGTTAAACCGCTTCTTTAGTGATTAAGAAGTTGCTCCTGGGGTTGATCTGAGTTGCTTCCTGTCTCCTTTAATTGGTTGCATTAGGAACATGTGTTCGGCACTCTGCGCATGTAAGAAGCAGCAGTCTGAAAACAGCATCTATAAACAACGTCTGCATTTCTTTTTCAGCTGGTTCTCTGAACTCTGATGAGTAATAACTTGCACCTTCTTTGTTGTAACACTGGTGATAAGAATAATCGAGTCTGGCTTTGAAATCCATGTCTGAGATGTGCTGCTTTATTGCATTTTAGCTGAGTTAAAATTTCTTATTGGCACAGCCACCAGATTCCTTTGGAATGAGTCATTTGCTATTAACTATTAAATTTTAACTGTGTAAGAGAGGGAATCTTTGTATAGCATCTGTGAAGAAGGAGCAGAACAAACAAACATGTAAGGGCCACAAACCCTTAAGGATTTCTGGGACCTGATTTGGCATCATTGGAATTAATGAACTTTGCCGCTGTCCTGAATCTTACGTCAGTGTTAAACTGTGAAGGTCGAGCTGAGCTTTAGTGGTACCAGAGATGTGGTCCCTGCTGCTAAGAGGGTGGAGGCATACATGACTGTGTTGCCTCTTTGACTTTTGAAGTTTGCTGGCAAGTGTCAGATCTGTTGGTAGAGGCAGATGGACAATGGTCTGGAAGACGCAAAGACTTCCAAGTTCTAGGAAGAGTGGCTGGCTGAGGGTAAATGAGGCTGGAGTTACGGAAGGGTCTGGAGATGCTCGAGGTCAGGGGGACCAGGAGAAGGCCTGTGAGGACTAGACACATCACTTCAGCCTCTGGGAAACTGGGCTTTGCTGCTCATTCCTTAGTGGCATCAGGGCTCTGAAGAGTATGGCCCTTGTCTTATCTAAAAGGCAGTTCCCTGGTTAATGTGGAAGTTTGCTCAGAATGGACAGTTAGAAACTACTCCAATCAGTTCATATTTCTGTAGTACAGAATCATCGTAGTTGAATTCGCAGGACCAGCTGTAAATTAAGATTACATAGACATACGTGTGTCCATACTAAGTTGAACTAAACTTTTGCTTTTGCCTAGCATTGCGGCCTTTCTTCTTATATGGTATTTTGTAAATGTGCTTGAACATTTAAAGCTGCAAATCAGTTTGGAGCAGTAACTGCTGAAAATTCAGTCATGCTGGCTTGGGCAAAGGTGATTTGAATGTGTGTTTGTGGTTCCTGCTGCAAGTTGTCCATCTAGGTGCTTTGTTGTATTTTTTTTTATATAATTTCATAGAACCACAGCCTGCTTTGGGTTGGAAGGGATCTTAAAGCTCCTCCAGCTCCAGCCCCTGCCATGGGCAGGGACACCTTCCACCAGAGCAGTTGCTCCAACCCCCTGTATCCAACCTGGCCTTGAGCACTGCCAGGGATGGGGCAGCCACAGCTCCTCTGGGCACCCTGTGCCAGCGCCTCAGCACCCTCACAGGGAAGAGCTTCTGCCCAAGAGCTCATCTCAGTCTCCCCTCTGGCAGTTAAAGCCATTCCCCTTGTACTGTCCCTATAGGCCCTTGTCCAAAGCTCCTCTCCAGGTTTCCTGGAGCCCTTTTAGGTGCTGGAGCTGCTCTGAGGTCTCCCCTTAAGGAGCCTTCTCTTCCCCAGGCTGAACCAGCCCAGCTCTCTCAGCCTGGCTCCATAGGATGGGCTCATATTTAGGAAACAGCTTCATTCCACAAGTTGGTCTTAAACCTAGGATGTCCTGAAAATCTGTGTATGAGCATCTGAGCCAGGCTGGAGAGCAGAACCGCATCCAGGTGAAGGTTGTTCTGATGCTTTTTCTGTTATCCTTGTTTACCGAGCGGTTAGGAAAAATCAGCCACTTCTTTTCATGAGCGGGGTTTCATTGGTGTTTTTGAACTCTGGGCAAATGGTAATGGTACGATTCCCATCTTTGTTCAACAACATGAAAAGAATTGTTCCAGGGTGAGTGTTCTCCAGCTCCTGCTTGAGCACATGGAGAGGTGTGTTTAGATACTTTCAGAAATTCTGCTGATGGTTAAACCCAGTCAAGTGTTTTCTTCCATAGTTTGTTACCAAACCACCACAGTATGGATGTCTGGCAGCTAAAGATACAGTGGAAGCTCATTATCCTGGTGTTTACAGTAAGCAATACAAATGGCTGAAAGAGGATTTTGAAGGATTTACTATCAAACCACTTTAAAGTCCGTGTTTGCATACTTACTATCTCTTGTAACACAACTCATGAACTGGCTGATAGTGAAATCCTTCAAGCAGGCAGTCCTGTGGTGGTTTAGGTAGAAGGTTCTGCTTTACCTGGTGATCTTCAGGTAAAGCTGTGTGCAGCAGCACTTGAGAGTGCCCCGGGGACTGAGAGGAGCCCAACACGGCTGTACAGGAGCCTCTTGCACAGACAAGTGGCTAAAACTGGTTAAAGAGGAGGAGGTGGAGGCTGTGAGCATCCTGGAATAGCAACTGGTGGTCTGACTCACCAGTATTTTAATCAGTCAGGCATTCTATTTGTTTTTACTTTGGAACTCTTGGATACTCAAGGGAAGTATCTTTTTCTTTCTCTCTGAAGCATGTTAACTTCAAATGGCATTCAGTGGTTTAAGGTAAAGGTGTGTATTGAGTGCTACAAGTGGTTCTTTTTAGTCCCTTCTGACACAAACTGAAAGTTCTCCTTGCTGACAGCACCCAGCGTGTTCAAATAACCATCCCAGGCCCTGCTCAGTAATATGCCTTAAATTGACATGGCTGAAAACAGAACCAGCTTCATTCCAGTTCCATCTGAAATGTGGGCAGGTGGGAGAGCTCGTGGGCAGCATGGAGCAGAGCAGGCTAGCAGCGAAGAGGCAGGGACAAGAAGTGGTGCCTGGGGGCTGAAGGTGTTCTGTGTATATATCTGCTCCTTGGGCCCCACAGCAGGTCTTTAGCTTGTTTTTGAACAAGTGTCTTTTTGTGGTGAAAGGTGTGTTTTGCCAAGCTGGGATGTCTTTGTGTGGTGCTTTTGTGGCTCCTACTCTGGATAGGTTGTTTTGGCTGCAGACCAGGCACTTTCTTGAATCCTTGCTGGCAGTTGTTAGGACTGGGAGGTCCCCAAAAGGTGTATGTTCTTCTTAGCTGACATTCCCTGTTCAGTGATGCATGAATTCCTGGCTCTTCCCAGCTGTTGCTTTGTTGTAGTGCTTGGCAAAGCAACATTGCTGAAATGCTACTTGTGTTGCTTTAATAAAGTGGCAGCAGCTGCAGAAGAGAAGGCTGCCTGAGTTAATATATTGTTCATCAAATTCTGCTCAGTAAGGAAGTGGGAAACCTCACTGAGACAACATGCCACTTTTTTGTCTTCAAACTAAATGTCAATGTGAAACTGCTGCTGAACACTCAGACCAGGAGAAGAGCTTGGCATGCTTCATTAGCTGACTTTGGAAGTCTTATTTGTATATTAAAGCTCTTTCCCAAGTCTTTTTAACCAAATGTATGGGCTACTCCACACAACATTAACTGAAATTCTCCAAAGAGCCATTGGCAGAGGAGATCTGAGCCTCGCGGACCAGGCAGGATGCCATATGAATGTGTACTGCAGGGTGGTTTAGTGCTGGAGAGGCATTTTCGTTCCCTTTTTCCAGCTACAAGTCTTTCTATATGCAGAGTAACTTCATGAAACAAAAGAAATGTTCTTTTAAGGTCCCTGCTACGCAAATAGCTTCCAGTTGAGATGGAAGAGCTGAAGAGGGTGAAGAGGGACTTGTTTAGAGAAGGGAGGGAGGAGGAGGCTTTAAAGGAGTAGAAAGCACATGATTATCTCTTGCATTAGTAATATTTGAGTGTCTTCTGGATTCTGACTCCCTGCAAGTCTCAGATCACTTCAGCCAGGAGGTTAGCTTCTCACAGGCATTGTTTGAGGGAGGAGTTGCCCCTGCCTCCTCAGACAACTAATAAGGTGCTTGGCTTTCATTCTGTAAAAACTCACTTTCTCTTTTACAAGAGTGAGGTGTGACATCAGTTAACCAGAGGCGAGTGTCAAACCTTTGTGAAGATAAGGAGCAAGTAGTCTTTACCTCTGCTAGCAAAGACCATTTGTGGGATAGGTGTGTAGTCCTGTTCGCTTTTATCTGCTGCATCATTACCCATCTTCCCCATTTCTCCTTGAAAATAATAAGCCCATACTCACATCTACAGAAGGAAGAAAGTCGGGGATATTGAAATAAAGAATTGCAGTTGGATCTAAGTGACGTGGATGAGGAGGAGAAGGGTTTGAAAACCAGAGAAGCAGTTTGGGGTATGAAACAGCCACTCTCCAGCTGAAGAACTTGAAGCTATGTTGCGTGTATATAACTTGTGTCTGTACAGGAAGCTGCGCTCATCCTGGAGTGGTGGCAAGTAAATAGGCAGCTGAAACCGCAGCGCCAGCATGTCTTGTGTGGGTAAATCCTGTTCTTAGTGGTCTTGCTGCGGAACCTCAGGTGCCCATTTACTGCTTCTAAGGCTTCCTTTCATCTAGAACTTCCCTGAGAAGGGCTGAACACAAGGCCTGGCCCTGAGAAACCAAGTGCCTGCATCCAAATTAATGGGGCTTATGAATGCTTTGTGCCACCCCTCCAAGTGTATTGCTCTGAGTCTGTCCTGGTCGGTTCTGAGTACAGAGCTTCAAGGGAAGTGTGGCTTCCAAACTGATCACAAAGTTCCGATCATTGCTTTTTATCTGCCAACTATGCTTTGTTGTGTGTGCCATAAAAATAGTTGGGGTTTTGGTTCTTCTAAGGACCTGAAGATTGTGCAGCAGCAGTTAAACTGGGCTGGGCTTGCAGCTTCTGTGCCTGCACAGCCTTGTATACCTGAGGCACGCGTTAAGGTGTCCGGGTGGGGTGGCTGCTCTGTTAGAGGTTGTTGCTTACAATAGCTACCTCTGATTTTCATTTCAGTCAACAAGCGAGGTACATGCTTTGTTGACTTTCATCTCAGTAATGTTTCTGTGTTACTCTTTTCCTTTTCAGAGGGCGACCAAGGGCACACAGTTTTGCTTCTCCCTTTCTCCCTCTGTTGTCTTTTAACTAAGCTGAGGAGTGAGTGGTAGAATTACGTATTCTTTGGCAATGGGGATGGGTTTGTGCTGCAGACCTTGAAGGTCCTTGAAGGGGAGGGGAGGGCAAGGAGAGACAGAGTTAATGCAAATCAGGAGAGAGTGAGTATAAAAATAGCTCTCAACTTGTCAGTTTGGTCACTGGTGGCTTGGGTTAGTCATCTGGCAGGCTCTCTTTCTGCTGCTCCAAGGGATTATTTTACAGCACTGAGATTTGACATAATTTCTGTAGAGGAGAGGGAGTGGGACGGCTGTAATGAGTGGGATACTGTCATCAGCACTTCTTTTGCACAGCAGCTGTTCTCTGTGGAGAATGAATGTGGTCATTGTTGACTTTCCTTGTCTACCTGCCAGGTTGTTAGGTGACTCATTTATACATCACAGCGAGGTTCAGGCACTTGGCTCTCAACAGCTCCCTTCCCCCTTTTCTTGGGGTCCTTTATGGAGCACCCGCTGGTTTAGTAATTCTCGTGACTGGTCTGTCTGTTGCCAGGAGCCTCTGGAGGCAGTGTCCTGTTGCCCCAGGCAGCTGTTAGACGAGGGGAAAAAGGAAGAGGAAAATCCCTGGTGCAGATTTAAACTGATGAGCCTCGAAGATGTGCTCCTGTCATAGATCTGACGTCTTGGCTTTGCTGGCCGCAGTTCAGATGTCCCTGTCCTTGCCTTACGCTGTGCTCGTGGTGCTTAGCACCTGTACGTGTGCCCTGAGCTTGCTGAGTTTCCGTGGGTGTTTACTGGTGGAAATGTTCCTGTAAGGCCTTGCGCCGGAGCTGTGGGAGCGTGGCTCAGGGAAGTGACCTCTGCAGGTAAGGGCCGATAGAGCATATTCTGGTGTAAAAGAAAACAACGGGTTTAACTTGTCCAAGACGAGGAGCTCAGAGGCTAAACCAGTCCTGTCCCACGGGCTCGCTTTCACTGTGGCTGTAGGGAGCTCTCCACGTCCCTGCTTTTCACCCACAATATCCCGCAGTATCTGTACTTCCATGCTGCTTTATGCTTTTCCATTCCTGGCTCCCTTCCGCCTTCCTCTGTGGTACCCATTGGCCAAAGTTTGGCATGTGCTGGGGCTTGTTTGGAGCTACATGTCTGCTCAGTGGTCAGCAGCCCGTGCTGGCTGAGTCGCCAGCTGCTGCCAGGCAGAGGGACCTCCTGTTCCAGCACCAGCCCTGTCCTCCAGCCAGCACCAGCTTGCATTAATCCTGTGCACTGCGAGAGCTCTGCTTTGTTGGGCTTGACCAAGGATTTCAAAAGCTATTGGTGATTAAGGGGAAGGAAGAGGAGGGAGGGAGGAGCTCTGTACGGGCAGGCTGCTTGTCTGGCCTGGTTTCATTGGAAGGAGAACTGAGAAAAGGATTTGAGGGTGACTAAGTACAAGGAAGAAAGCAATGAAGAGGATTTGATGGCCATTTTGTGTGGTGTGAGAGCACAGTGTCACTTCTGGGTGCACTCTGGGAGAAAATCTTTCATGTCTTTTTTTCCGTTCTTTTTGGTGGGGATGTTCTTCCTGTTCAGTGACACAGGGGCTCCCCCTTTCCTATGGTTTCACTGTTTCTATTTAACTGAGAGAATATGACAAGAAATAAACTTCCCTTTGAAACCTGTGTGGTCTCATTTTTAGTACTGAGAATAATGGTGATTATTCAGCTCTCTAGTGATGCAGCTGGGGATGGGGAGCTGGCAATCTTGGGTTCTTTCCTCAGCACGGTGCTCAGAGGTTGGGTAGGTCCTTGATTTAGTTTAACTTGGTGATCTGATACTTTCGGCAGCCTCCTGATTGCTGTGAGCTTGGAGCTGCTTCTGCCTGTGAAGTGGCTTTGACAAGTGTTTGCTCTCTTTTTTCTGTTCTTCCTCAGTGACCCTCTGAACCTGGGAAATGGCAGTGATGGGAATTACGTGCCAGGGAGCTCCTGATCCAGCCATCAAGCACAAGAAGGAGCTCATGGCTACCAAGGGGCTGAATGAGACAGTGAGTGAAAAGCAGAGCAGCGTTTGCAAAGTAGAAGAGTCAAAGAAGGTCATCTTCCACAGTCAGTGGAAAATCCTGAATGACGTAATCACCAAAGGAACAGCAAAAGAAGAAACAGGAGGAGGATGTGCCTCAATTTCTATTATTGCCCAAGCAGAATGTAAGTAGGAGGGCAGTCTGCTCTTCATTGAGGAAAAGGAATGTGTAATGCAGTATGAGATTTCACTCGCTTTGCACTCCTGGAGAGCTGAGATGAAATCTATTTGTAATCCCAAGCAGGGTGGAGTAGGTGACACATCCCAGTCTCTATTTAGGAAGCTCATGAAATCTCCTAATAATGTGACAGCGTCCACTGATTAAAACATAAATAACAGAATAGCATGAGGCCACTGCACCAAGCTGCTGTGGGTGTCCATCAGTGTCCTGCTGGGTCATCTGTCCTTGGCTGACTTCTGAGAGGTGTTTTAAAGAGGGGAAAAAGGGAAGAAAACCAAAGCTGTCAGGTGGGAAGGAGTTGAAGGATCAGGAGATCATAGTGCTGGGAAGCTAAACAGTGCCGGGGGAGGAAAGATGTGGTGTGGCACGACTCTGTGGTGATTTGTCTGGATCACTGTTTGATTTAGCAAGTTGGTAGGATTGTTAGTGCAGTTGTTACTAGGAGACTTTGCCTGGCATTGAAGACATGCTGACCCTGTTTTCTTTCACACAGGTGAAAACAGTCAGGAGTTCAGCCCCACTTTATCAGAGAGATCCTTTATTGCTCATAGTAAGCGCTACAGGTGAGAGGCCTCTTAACATGAATACCGACCTTTACTGCTATGTCTGCTGACTGGTTTCAAATCATGCCAGCAATGTGTGCTTACAGTATGTCTTCCCAAAAGCCCTCCTGTTTGAATGAGCTTTTCTCTCTGAGGTCCAGGAAGAGGGTATGTTTCCCAAACACCTTCCTCAAAACCTTTTTGTGTTAGGAGAAAGCGTAAGTTTAAGCACAAGCTTTGCAGTGTCTTATTGTCAATGCTTGCTTATTTACTGGCCCTTGTAGTCTTCTACCTCTGTTTCTGGGTGGTCAGATTTGTTTTGAAGTGACTGAGTGATTTGGTTTTTTAGGTTCATGGGCTTGAAGTTGAAGGACCCAAGGGAAACTTCTCAGTCTTTAACTGAACTGTCCCGGTGCTTTTGGAACCGGGTTACCCATTGCCTTTGAGAGTTGTGGGAAACTTGGGCTGCTGCTGGAAGTAGTCCTGAGAAAAAGGAACTGCTTCTGGGGAGGGTAAATAAAAGGAGCTGAAAAAAGAACCTTTGTTTAATGGCAGCATCAGAAATAGAGTTGTGAAGAGAAGCTGCAAGTGGTAAAGGGGGAGTAACAGTTGTGATGGAAAAATGGTGGCCTGGAACTTGCATTCAGAGTCATTAACTGGAGGTGTACTTTCACCATCAGATCTAAGAGCCTTCATGCCTTTTGGTTTCCAGTAGCCGCTCAGACAGTCTTGATCAAATCCCTAACAATGTGGCCCATGCAAGGGAGGGAAAGATGGCACCTACCTGCTGGAGGGGGAGGCAGCGTGGGAAGACAAGAAGGAAACGTCACAAGAAAAGATCCAAGGTGAAAATACAAACAGTAGCTGCTGGCAAGCGAGGTCCCAGGACTCCAGAACAAGAGAGCTGCGCTCCCGTTCCTGTCCAGGTGAGAATCCCTAAGTCTTCCTTTTGTACTGTTGAGACCCCTGTAAGTTCCTAACATTCGTTGAATTTTGGGTGGCTGTATTGAGTTTCCTGCTCAGCTGTGGTGTTTCGTTTTATTTTCTAGGAGGATGAATCACACCAAAATGTTCTTTACAGAAACAGTTTCTGGGTTTCAGAATTTAACAAGGACTCTATGCCCTACGATCCGTTGTCTTTTGAGAAACCTGAGAAAGTTCTGTCTACAGGCAAACTCCAACCCCCAAGGAGCCAGTACAAAGCAGAGCTGCACAAGTTGATTAGCCCTATTCAGTGTCTTAATCATGTTTGGAAACGGCACTATCAGAGGGACAGTGTTCCACAGCCTGAAACTCTCCATCCTTTTCCCTACAACATAGTACCCCCTCATTTCCCACATCTGGACAGTTCTCTCCTTGCCATGAAATACAATGCTCTGGAGACATACTTTCATGGTGATCTCAACTATCAAGGTAGTGAGCGTCAGTTATCTGGCCTAAACTTAGGGTATAGTTTCTCCAAATGCATCAACCAGTCCGTGAAAACCAGCTCAGACAAGATTTCTGTGGAGGAATACTTGGTGGATGCCTTGAAGGGGAGCGTGAGTCTTGGTGAACCACAGAATTTAGCCAGCCTAGCCAAGACGTGGAGAGGAGGTGGTCTGCACCCGAAGGAACAGTTTCATGAAGCAGATGAAAATGAAGGCGTGCTGCTTACTGAGGTGATCTTCTGACCCTGCACACTAGTGTGGTGGAAGGCAGAGCTTCTCCTGGGCTTCAGCAGGGAGAGAATCTGCATCCATGTGCTAGCTTCTGTAACAATACTGAGTTTTCTGAATGGTTCTTGAGGTGGTGGAAGGCTGACAGTTAAAGATGTGCTTCTGGTTTTTGAAGGATATAAAGCCCAGTCTTAGGCTGGTGCCCTAATCTGTTTGCTCATTCACAAAATATTCATGCTTGTCTATGGAAGTATTTCTGTGCTTAGTCAGTCTTCGGAGAGATCTTCTCTGTTTCTTTGTGAAAGAGCCCAATCTATTCAGGTGAACAGGCTGCAATATTTCATTGACTGTAGGTGACCTGGACTGTCACACAGACAGAAACCTGGGACATGGAGATTGTGAAGGTGCAAAAAGCATCTCTGCTGCCTGTGGCAGGAAGCCAGCAACTCACCTATTGTCCCTTGCCAAGCGCAGGGCTTGGGCCTATCAAATGCATGTAAATCTTAGAGGCATGATTTATTTCTTCTGAATTCAGTTCTGTCTTGTCACCTTCAACTCCTCTTAAAGGTCTCTTTGGAATCAGTGTGACCCTGTCAGTATTGTCAGTGAAGTTCAGGGTATCACTCACTTACACTGAGACCTAAGGCATGATCTCAGTCTAATGACTATAAAAAAGGTTTAGCTCACCCATAGATATCTACGTTTAGTCAGTCTTGGTTTGTTCATTGGATGTAGCTTTGTAGTTATGTCCTGCATGTGAAGGGAATAGTTTGGCTCTCCAAAGCTGCCCAGATCCTGGTGGGCTTTCTTTGCAGCAATGGGATGCACTCATTTAAATCAGACAGAGCCCACAGAAATCAAGTAGGTTCTCCTGTCTCATCTCAAGCCTGTGACAGAAGTAATTTTGACGGGGATTTTTAGAGAGGTGCAGTGGTGTCTTGATAATGTTGATCTTTGGAAAGCGTCAGGATTGAACTATTCCTTCCTTGCTTCATCTTGTTTTCTGATTTTCAGAAACTAAATCGTGTTGATTTCTGATTTCCAGAGACTAAAGCCAGTGGATTATGAGTACCGAGAAGAGGTTCATTGGACCAAATGTCATGGTTCTTTGGGCATTGGCTCTTTTGGAGAAGTGTATAAAATAGAGGACAAACAGACAGGCTTTCAGTGTGCTGCCAAAAAGGTAATTATATGTGAGAAAGCAGGGGGGGTCCTGACACAAGAAGGCTTATGGAGAAAACATCTTCTGCTTCCAGCTGCCATAGACTGAAGGTAGCTTATTATATAGTCACTGTGAAACGCTGCTGTTGTTCTGTGCAAGTTAAAACTGATGGTGTGGAGAGAAACAGCAGTTGGAAAGCTTGTATGTGCACAGGGTGGGGGTCAAGCTTGGCAGCCAGAAATGGTTCGTTTGGCCTTCAGAGTGTGCTGCAGCAGATCTGGGGTTGTGTGCTGAGACGTGCCAAGAGAGTCCAGCTCTCAGGAGAACTGGAAGTATGTTCCTGGTGACTGCGTGGAGAATCAGCTGTGGGAGTTGTTTGCCTATCTAACTGTTCCCATCTAAAAACATGTCTAGTGTAAATGGTGACATTGCAGGTGCTTCTTTGTTGAAAAAGGAATAAAGTGGGGCGAAATAGGGCAGTTGGTAGGCACTTAAATTGGTGAGAGCTTTCATCTGTTCAGTAAGTGTCATATGCAGAACTGCATGTTATAATGAGGTGATTCTGTTCTAGATACAGCAGAAGATGTGTATTTTTCCAGAAGTTGGCATGATAATCTATTGTGCACCAACATATGCCATTGTTTGATCATGTATGAAGCATATGGAACATAACTGGACTCAGGGTATTGGTTTGTAGGCAGCCATGGTGTGCCTCAGAGGTGGTGAAGGCAGAGTGATAATGCAAGTAGATGATGAGAAAGTAAACTACTTGCTTTGAACTTAACACTTGAATAGTTTCACCACCTCTGACCTGATGGTTCTCACATTACTCCAATAGAAAACTCCAGGAGGTGTGTGGGAAGCATTTGTCTAGAGTACAAAAATGTTAAATGCAAAAAGAAATGGAACTTGAGCTTTTCGGTTTAAAATGTTGGGGTTTTCTTGCTTGCATTTGGGCTGGGCTCGACTTGCTGCAGTGCCTGTGCAAAGGTAGAAGTGGCAAGACAAAGCCAGCTTCTTCAATATTTTAACCACCTTGTTTGCCAGCTGTGTAGGAGCAAAGACATTTAACACATGCATATTTGTTTCCTAGTCTGTATCCTCATGGTTCAGATGTGGGATTTTGTGGCAACATGACCAGCTTGTTTTCTGGCAGGATGTTAACTACTTACGTTTATTATCTGTTTTTCCAAATACATTCTTAGGAGAAATAGCTGTATTTTCAGTAATGAGGAGGGGGTTTGTTTTAGTGGAGTAACTGTCTTCAGTTCCTACTGTCTGCCTGTGTTACAAGGGGACTACCTGACTTCTTTCACCATACCTGGTGTTGTAAGCGCTTGCTCTCCAAATTCTTGAGATTAAAGAAAGCTAGCTAGAGCTGGATTGCTGGCAGTGAGGAAATGTGGTTGGTCCTTTTCCCAACAGAATTGTAGTGCTGTTGGGAACGGGCTCGTGTTTTCTTTCTGGGCTTTGGCAAATTCCTGATTTCTTTTGTTTGGGTAAACTTAGTGAATAGAGTTTCTCTTTAACCATTTCTCTGTGCAGGCTGAAAAGGTGACAGTGTGGATCACTGCTCGTGGCCGTATTTCAGATTCCCTCCTGGTTGGGGGAGGTTTACATTTGTCAAGTGTTGCACTCTCCTTAATTTTTTTCTCCTCTTTCATGAAAGCAGAGGCTCCAGTTGTCAGTAGTATCTTTTGAACTGAGACAGAAATTGCCTTCGGAAGTTACCAGCTCCAAGATGAAGGCATTGCAACCTGGCATTTTTTCTGACAGATCTTCACTCAGATGCTGAGGCTTTAGGGACTCATATCGTCCTTGTTCGGAATCAGTCTGAGTGTTCCCGCATATTGTTGTAGCCACTGATTTCCCTTAATGAAGGTCATCCTTCTACCTCTGCTGTTGGCCAGTGCAGAACACTCTGACCCGAGCATCTGAGGGACAGGTCAGTTGGGATTCAATGCAAACTCTGTTCAGTGCTGCTTCTTTGTTTCTGTAGGTACAAGTTGAACATTTCCGTGCAGAGGAGCTAACAACGTGTGCTGCAGTGACAAGTCCTAAAGTTGTCCCCTTGTACGGAGCTGTGAAGGAAGGACCGTGGGTGACCATCTTCATGAAGCTGATGGAGGGTGAGAAAGGAACAACCACAGTGGAGGTCCCATTGTAACCACTGAATGCAGCAGACATTGATCTCCCCTTCCTGCTGCCCCAGTTTTAAATCTGTTCATTCTTTGATGTATCCAGAGTATCCCTAGTGTTCATTCCTGAATGGGTTGGGATAGGTATTGTGTAATCCTTGCTGGTATGTGGCAGTGGTGTTTCTGGAGGGAGAAAGTTCCCAGTCCTGCCTCACCACAGTTCAAGGTGTGCATCTCTTAACCAGCAGCTGCAAGTTCTCAGTAAAACACATTGCAGGTGCTGGTTCTTGCTTTCATGTTTATTTGTATGGCACCATGTAAAGCACATTGTACTGGAAAAGGGGATTCTGTATGAACAAACCTCGGTGCTGCTGTTGCCTGATCCTCTTTTTCTATCGAGGACCATGGAAAATAGAGCCTGTGAAGAATTGGCTGGTGATCAGTGGCACCTAGAAATGTCTGATCTGCTCCCAGAGTAGATGCTTTCGATACAAAGCAACACCATTAAACTGACACTAAGCAAAAGGCTCCATGGAAGAGGCCAGTTTCTGTGAACAGTAAGAACTCCAGGAATAACTAAGAGGAGCAGGCCCAAGTGTAGAAGGCTTTCAGACCTGACAGTTCTTGTTTCTTCCATCAGAAACCATGAGGAGTGCTGATGATGTGGGGAAGAATTTAAAGATAAGCTAACACAGACTCTCTGGATTCCTTTCTAGGTGGCTCACTAGGTCAGCTAATTAAACAGAGTGGCTGTCTGCCAGAGGACAGAGCCCTCAGTTATTTGGGGCAGGCATTAGAAGGCTTGGAGTATCTTCATGCTCAAAGAATTCTCCATGGAGATGTAAAAGGTAGGCTGGCACTTAAAGTACCTTGTTCTTCCCTATTTCTTGATTGAGGCAAACTGCTTGGAGATTAAATTCCTGAGTGGCTAAAGGTTATTTACCAGATTTTCAGCTCTCCATTTGAGGTTAGAGGTTAACTTGGTTCTAAATAGCTGAACATATCCTATTTGTCACCTCTTTCTGTCATCCAGTGGGTCTGACAGGCTGTCCAGGCTGCCCACCACTGGGTCGAAGAATCTCCAGGGCTGATAATTACAGTTGTGTACTTGCTTAAGCCAGTGGTGCTTGATAGGAGTAACAGACCTTGGTTAAGGCTCAAAAAACCTGTAGTTCTGTGGGCTTTTGTGCCTTTTTTCCATCTCTGTGACCATAATACAAAGGTGACTAATTCAAAGCTTCTCATTGCCAGCGGAAAATGTGCTCCTGTCTGATGATGGAAGCAGGGCTCTTCTGTGCGACTTTGGCCACTCCGCTCACCTCCATCCAGATGGCCTGGGAAAGTGCTTGGTCACAGGTCAGGATTTTCTGCTGTGATTGTAAAGGATTTTCTGCTGACTCATTCTTTCTTCTTTGAGCATTTACATTTGGCTAATTTGCAAGCAGCTGTATTTTCCAGACTTAATGTTGCTCATAGTGTCACATTCCTTGATCTTACTGTGATGTATCCCACTGACAGCTAAAATGAACTTCAGGTTGGAAGATGGTCCTTACCTGCCAGTCTAGAAATCTGTTGTGGGTTTTTGTCAGCATACTATGTGCTGTGTTTTGTTGCTTCAAGAGGCCACACTGAAACTTCAAAATCTAGCTCCGACTTGTGATATAACCTCACTGAACAGCTGGGGAAGGATCCTAAAGCAGAATTCCTTGCTGATTTTTGGGCAGTTAAGCTTTACAGTGCTGCTTCATGCAGCTGTTGAAAGAGAAGATTGTTTTCTTACACCAGTGAAGCGTCATTTTTCCCCTCCCAGCTTGGCTTGGAAGGGGAGATTAATACCTATTCTGTGTGTAAGGGATGGGACTGATATGGAAATGGAGCCTATAAGCTTATAAGAGTACACAGCACTTCTTTTAGGGTTAAGATGACTTACTTCTCACTTTAACTGGAAAGACAAGGAGGCTGCCTTAGGCTTCCCAGTAGTTGCATTTGAACAATTCTCTAGTTTCCATGCAGTGAGTTTTCATTTGAATGGTTTTAGGGAACTATGTGCCTGGCACAGAGACTCATATGGCTCCAGAGGTGGTCATGGGAAAGCGGTGTGACTCCAAAGTGGATGTCTGGAGCAGTTGCTGTATGATGCTGCATATGCTTAATGGGTGCCACCCTTGGACCCAGTATTACAATCACCCACTCTGTCTAAAGGTAAGTGACCCAAGATATCTTCACTAACAGGTACATATGCCTGCAGATTCTCATGATATGTAGGTAGAGAGCTGTTGTTTCAGGAGGGCTGGCTGAGAGCCAGCTGGGCATCTGAATGGTGCCAGCCTTGCTTTGGAAGCTGATCATTGCTTACGCTTCTTTGACTGCTGGGTGTTACACATGCTAGAGCTGTTTTTTTCTTATCCTGCTCATGACTTGTGTTGACTTTTTAGCCACTCACCCGTAATAAACTTACTGCTCAGATCTCTCGTTTAATGCTGTCATTTCAGTTGGAAATGCTTTCAGGTTGGGAAGAACCTTTCTGAAATCAAACGAAGCTTCTCTGATCTAACCTCTTTCACTTCCTGTTTGTTACACAGATAGCTAAAGAGCCACCTCCTCTGAGGGAAATTCCACCTTCCTGCAACCCTCTCACTGCTGAGATTATTAAAATGGGTCTGGAGAAAGAGCCTGTTCAGAGAGCGTCTGCGTCTGAACTGAAAACGAAAACCAGTGTCGCGCTTGAAGAAGGTAGAAATGTCCTGTGTCTAAAGTTTCTTATCCACACTGGTACAGTAGCCAGTTGCTAGTTATGTCATAGTGGCCCTATGGGAAACGTCAGTGTGTTTTACTGTTCGAGATATCATTTGTACAGGCTTCAGCATTGATGGATGTTCTGGGTTCATGTCTTTTGCCCACAGCCAGGTGTTTCTCACCCAAATTAAGTGAAATTCCCTGTGTGCTGTCACCTGCTCTTGCTTCTCTGCCTGAAGCAGCCAGTGTCCTGCTCCGTGTGGGTTTAAGGCGTGTGCTGTGGCAAGGCTCATGTTCAGCTGCAGTATCACCCACTGAGCTGGAGCATGGTATGAAGCAAAACTGAAAGCAGGGGTTTATTGCATCCTGAGCTACGATTCCTACTTGTGCTCTGGTCTTGCCCCTAAGACTATCTGTCAATTATTTCAAGTTAATCCTGTTGTAAGGTTCTGTAATACTACAAGAATTTGTAGAGGTGGTCTGGTTTTGTCTTTTGAAGACGCTGGGCATTTTACAGCAAGACGCAGTTCAGAAACTCTTCATGTGAAGGAAAACTTTTACCTCTTTTTTTTTTTTTGTCTTGGGTTTATAATGTTTGTGTGCTTTTTGCAGTGGGAGGTGTGACAAGCCCCTGGAGAGGTGAATACAGAGAGCCTAGGCATTTATCTCTGAACAAAGAAAACACTCCCCAGACATCCCTGTCCCCTACAGTGAGCTCGGTCTCTGAGACTGGTTCTGACCCAAAAGTGGCAGTCAAAGTTTCTCGTGCAAGCCCTGTCCTACTACCACCATCTCTGGAGCAAACAGAGGAGGTTGAGGGAACACCTTGGAACGTGTGCAAGGAGTTACCTGAGGCCTGGGATCCTCCACCTCTTGCCTCAACTCCTCTCCCCCTGAAGAGCTGCAGCCATGTGGAGAGAGCAACAACCATTTCAGAGCAAGAGCTTCAGCAGCTGGAAATAGGTAAGCAATGGGCTATGGAGGGAATTCAGCTTTTTGAGTGTGATCAAAATACAGTTGCTTTCTACTGGCCTCTTGACAGTTATTTCTGGGGTTTGAGCTTGGATGTCGTTTTTGGTCATAGTTCCGCTCTCATCACACGAGTTGCTCAGCCTTTCTTTGAATTAGCAAAATTAGTAGTTCCTAACCAGTTAAATTTGCCACAAAGGTAGCGATCAGGATTTCCGTCTACTCTCTGAACAGTGAAGGGAACTTCTGTGAGAGGTGCAAGAACCTCAGAAAACAGCCAGTGTCAGGCTTGTGCTTTTGTGCACCATGTAAGTGGGGTCTGCATTCCAACTTCATCTGAAGTTTTTGGTTTTCAGACATTATTCTTTTGATAAAAAGAGAAACCTGTTGGACGGGAGATGTCAAATGGAGCAGTGTAGTCAAAATCAGTTTGCAACTGTTTTGTTGCATTAGAAAACTTAGAGCCACCAGCCAATGAATTTGATTACCAGCAGCAGACCAGAACTGGAAAGCTTGCAGTTTGGAAGTGAGGGAAGGAGCAGACTGGTTCCATTGCCCCAGTGTAACACAACCTCTACATCATTTTAATTCCATATTTTCTAATCTTTGGAAATTAATGGAAAACTTCAAGCTAGGAAGAAAGTGTCTTGAAATGCAACTTGTCATGGAACTGAGGAGTGGCATTCTAGGGGGTTGCTGAGGGTCGGCTTTCTTCTCAAATGGCTTTGGATCTTCAGCAGCCTTGTAAGGTCTGGATATTACCTGTGCAAGTTACCACGGGAGTTGAATACATAAGTTTGACCTTTCTTTGGGTATAATGTGGATGGATCTAGGGGGAAGATTCATAAGTGACATAATAGGCAAGAACTAGGAAATTCTTGGCACCAGCGCTGCCTGTTTCATTTTGCAAGTCATTGCACAATTCATCTCTCCTTTCTGGCTCAGTTTCCACAGTGGTGGCCGTAGCTTCTGCTTAGCAGAGGAGTTGTGTGCCATGTGCTCTGTGGACAACAATATCAAAACATTTATTAAATAGTGCTGAAGAAGCTTTGGGTATTAATTACAGTAACTGTAATTAGAGGAGGGAGGCAGGAAAGGAAACACTGGAAATGTCTTTTTCCTCTTCCCTTTTGCTTGCAGAACTGTTTTTGGACAGCCTTTCACAGCCTTACTCGCTGGAAGAGCAAGAACAAATGCTTTCTTGTCTCAGCATTGACAGCCCGTTTGTGTCAGATGCCAGTGAGAAGGTGCGTGTAGATGGATGCTGGGGGGGCTGGGGTGGCAGGGTAACCATCTCTGGTTTACGGGGAGCTCTGACCAGTGCACATCTGGAGTTCCTCATGTTTGTTGCTGCTTTTTGACACTGAGTTTGCTGTAGAGTGCCTTGGGAAGAAACCTTTGTCCTTGGACAAGTGGGTGTTTAGGACGGTGGTTGTTCCATTAGTTTACTGTCCAGCATGGATCCCTTTCCTCCAGTTGTTCTCCTGTGCTGTGTACTGACAAGAAGTGTCGAGTGTGTGGATATGGAAAAATCTCATGAGCCTTGACCCTCTCTGTGCAGAAAAAGGGAACTGAAGAAGCAATGATGAACTTGAAGAGAAGGCTGCGTGGAGACCTCATAGCAGCCTTCCAGTATCTGAAGGGGGCTATAGGGATGCTGGGGAGGGACT
>JAOEHY010011732.1:2285-39493 GCA_025447955.1 Psilopsiagon aurifrons
CTTGGAGCAACTGCTCCAGTGGAAGGGGTCCCTGCCCATGGCAGGGGTTGGAGCTGGAGGAGCTTTGAGGTCCCTTCCAACCAAACCAGGGATTCTGTGAAAGCTAGCACTTGAAATTTCTGGAGAAATCTGAAGTGTTCCTGTATTAAGGAGTACATGCTGGGGAACTTGGTCTCAGAAGGATGTGTTTATGGGTCTGGAGGTTTGGGGATTGGAAGGAACAGACCGAGGCATGGAAGGTCAATTTCTGGACCCCTTCTGAGTTCAGTAAAATTTATTCTACGCAATATTTTGCAACATATGTCAACCAAATTCACTGAAATCTGTTCTCAAAGGCAATTGAGGGGGAAGTGTGCAGGAGTTGTTTCCCCACTCATTTTTTTGTCTCTTCTGTAGGAAAAGGATGCTGCTTCTGTGATACTATGGTACTGAGTAGTGTGATTCTAAAGCAAGTATGGCTTCTGTGTCCAGCTGGGGTTCTCAGCTCTGGTACAGCAATGAGTGTGATTTTTGGGCTGTGTTGGGTTGGGATGGAATGATGAAAGCTTTACCTGAAAATCCTGCTCTTCCCAGTGATATTCCTGAATGTGCCTGGGAATTCAGCCACATTAAAAGGCTGCTTATCAAGAGGAATATGTGTTTGTGACAGAAGTTTTACGCATTTGCTTTAATATGCAATTGGCTTATTGAAAGATAACGTTTTATTTTTACTTGGACTCACATTGTATTCTCAATAACTTCAGGATTCTGCTTCTATCTGTGCAGCCCTCAGCTCGGAGTCCAGTGCTGGTTTTCTTCAACAGCAGATGTTTTGATTGCTGCCCCGTGTTTGCAGTTATAAAAAGGAGGTTTATGAAAGAAATAGATGCAGTTGTTCAGAACCTGGTGGATCTTTCCTTGTCTGTGTAGTAATAAGTGCAAAGAATACATACGCTGCAGCTCTTCAATGGCTCATGTGGGCAGTTACCTCCTTTTTGTGGTAGAAGTCACTTCAGAACAAATGGAAAATGGAAGTGGAAGAGCCTGGAACCTCCTGCCTCCTGGAAAAAGGAAGTGCAGCTCCATTTCAAGCCTGACGAGCCAGTTAAACCTGTCTGCCATTTGCCTTTGTGTTGTGTATCGTGTTGAACAGTGCCATAAGCTTCATGTGTGGAGCCCTATCTCTGCATGTATATTGGAGTATTACGTTATATATGCAGAAAGGATATATTTGGGGTAAAATGTTATAATTCAGCAGTGTGAAAAAGGATTAAGTGAGGTGCTGGGTTATTTAATAGGACACACTAAAATGTGAACTGTTACCCTGAAGTGATACCAGTGGTTTTGCTGCCTTTTATCTGCTGGTTCATTGGTGCTTCCAGCTTAAGTAAGATCCTTCAGTCCGCTGTCTTAGACTCTGCATATGCTTAGAAGTACAGCTTAGACTGGGAGAACTTTAGGGTCTAAATGGAGCTGCTCCTGCTTGTCTGTCCCCTTTCCTACTCATGGGGAAGTAATTTGTTCAGAAGCTAATAAGCATGTGAGTTCAAGTTGAGAGTACTAAACAGCAATGTGTGCCAGTGATCTCTCTAGAGAGACTTTGTACCTGGAGAAGCTATCCATTGCAATGTGGAACATCTGGACAGATACGTGATGTCCCAGATGTGTATAGAGGTCTTGCTCGGTGCCGTCATCTTCTCCCTTTTCCCTAAACTAACCAGCCTGTAGTAAGCACTAATATCTGTATTATTAATTTGCTGTAAAGCACAGTTGAAGCATGGAAAGTGGGCAGGAAAATGTTTTGCCTTGTGAGACTGTTCCTGCTTAGTTTCAAAAGAAACACACCATGATGCTCAGATTCCTAATGCCTCTGTTGCTGATACATGGGTTCCTGCCCATGTAGGACATATAGGACATGGAATAGGCACTCTTAACTGTTTGCTTGCATGTCCTGTCCAAGACAGCTGCCTCACCTCTGTGCGACGGAGTGATCCTCAGCCTTTATTTCGGCTGATGTGTGTTTTAGTAACTTCTTAAAGTACTCAGGTTCTTGTGTGTTCACAGCCTAACCAAGAGATCACAATGCTTGTACATACATTAAATGTATACATGTATTTAAAATGCCCATTACTATCTTTGAGGAAGTACCTTTTGCACTGAATGGGAGCCTACATGAGTTCATTTTTCGGTCCTCTGTGTGCTTTTACAACCATTGAACACTTTCATCTGTTTATTTACTCCCGATAGTAAACTTACCAGCAAAACTGTGTGTTTGTCTTCTTGGTAGGTGTTTGTTTGCTTTTTCTTTCCCTCTTCAGTAACCGAGTACATGTCTGTTAACATAATGCATTGAGTAGGAGATAAAGACAAGTTCTTGGACTCAAACCTGGCCAAAATACAAACTTGGTAGGAAGGCCGTAGTAGCTGTATTGAAAGGAAAAAAACAAACCCATATGACCACGTGCTGTCTCTGTGGGCCTTCTGCTTATGCTCCCCTGTTCTCCCCAAATATCAGAAGACTTTTTAGTGTTTGCATCTGAATTGAATTGCTTGGTTCAATTGACATGTAATCACTACGCTGAGAAAATAGAGACCTTGGATTACTCCTCTTTTGGAAAATCTATGGTAGCTATTCATTATTAAAGATACCATTTTATATAGCTGAATGGTATATACAAGAAACATGATGCTGATTTAGCTAAAATACCAGAGGGATGTGGAAGGAGCTGCGCACTGATAAGGCTGCATGATTCATTACAATGTTAGTTCTGAGGCTTTCATTGCTCAAAGTGCTGAGCTCTGTAGTTTCGTGCTGTCATTTGTCTTTGTTTTAATGGGATTAAGTAATTATGTGTGCATTTTCTTTCCACTAACTAGCCTGATAAAAGCATGCAAAACTGAATAGCCCATAAATTGTCAGCTCTTCTGTTCTCAAAAAAGTGCTTTGATTGCACTGCAGTTTTTAAATCTTGGGCATATATTTAGATGACCTGCTGAGGTGAGTAAGACTATAGAAGTAGTTTATGTAACTAATGGGCTGGGGGTCTTCCCTTGGGAATGTGGCTGAGGGTCTGCTTTCAGCCTACAGTACTGAAGCTGGAAGAGATGAATCCACAGCGTTGTAAAGCAGAAGTAGCAGACGCGTAACCTCGGGCAGTGACAGAAGTGACTCTTCAGCTGCTCTTCCAAACAGTGGAATCACTCATCATTGGAACTAATCGTATTTGGTATTGGCATTTGTACTTTGGCTATATCAGTGGTAGCTTCAGATATAATTTTTGCTGCTGCTTCGCAGAATCCCTGCCGCTGTCCTACAACTGTTAAAATGTTCACTAGTTTTTTGCTGGCTTGATGCCTGTCTGATTTTTGAAGTATTAACTGCTGCTCGTGTATCATGTCGTCTGAAAAGGGGAGTGTGTTTGTTCGATGAAATCCTCAGGTATCTGGTATGTGATAGCATCAACCCACTTGATCTTTTTCCATAGCTTTATTCTTTCTGTGTGGCATGTTTATACAATCAGTTGTATCTTTACTGTTAATTCAAATTAAATCTTGTTTTGAGAGTTTATGTGATCGTATTAATGAAGCAGTTGTGTTTGTTGCTTGTTTAAGTGATGGTCTGGGGAAGCAGAGGTTTTGCTGTGTTCAAAATGACAGCTTGAAAGTATGCAGTCCTGCTCTGTTCATTCATTTGCAAATGATTTGCATAGAAGAAGGTTTTGGTGCTATTATGTTGTTTCATCATTTCATGCTAGAACACACTTGTGTTAATTGGCTGCATTGCTGTCCATATGGGGCAGAGCTGGAGCTTTTCATTCCTTTCCTGGCTTAAAGTTGCATTGTCAGTAGATCCATTTCTGCTCTTCTGGAGTTTAACTCTTCCACTTGACAATGGGACTTCAGAGTTTTGTGGATTTGTGACTCCCTAGTCTCAGGTAACCATTGAAATTCACCTGGTATGATGAAGGGTAAATGAGTGTGTCCTAAAAATGGTTTTTCTTGTCTGTACAGTCTGTCAGAAGACTTCGTATGGGTGTCCCTATCATTAAGTGGCTTTGGTTTTAAGTACAACAACATGACAGAAATGGACAACTTCCCCACTCCCTGTCTTGACATCTGTGGGGGAAAATAAACCAGTTCAGGCCACCTTGTTCGTCTTTCTTACAAATAGGCTTGTTCATATCCTGGTTGCTTAATAGAATGGATAGGTTCTGCCTGAATGTTGGATCTCTCCTATTTCTGTTTTAGCCTCATCTGGCTACTCTCAGTGGGTACTTACAACTGTACAGCCGAGCTGGATGTAATCAGGAGCATGAAGCCAAGCCAAGGTGCCTGCTTTTGTATTTAGCGTTTCCCCCTGGCCACCCAATCTAAGTTTCCCCAGCACTTTAACTTGGGAAGTTGTGCAGGATGTGTGTCCAGGATGTGAGGCTGAGGAGGAGGCAGTTCTGGTCCATGATCTGTTATGCACTGTGATAAACAAGTAGGCAAGGCAAATGATAATGGAAAAATGAGGCTTGCTTACTTATCACTTCACCGTGTCTTTCTGTGGTCTGGTAGCAGGGACAAATTCAGAAGAGGGGGAGAGGTATTGTGGAGCTGTTTAAAAATAGCAGCCACCCAGTTGTTGCTCGTGCCGCTCCCAGCTTAGTCTCGGTGCTGATCCTCGTGAGGTTAAAAATGTTGGATGATGACATGAAGAGCTCTACAAAGTAATGCCTAAGGAAGATACCCCCCTGTGTGCATGTGATGCCCCATCTGGGGTGAAATTATAGATAAAGAAAATGCAACCCTGAAATCCCACAAACTGGAACTTGTTAAAAGCCTTTGGCTATCTGTAGCTTGAAGAAAGTGGAAAGAGTTATTTTGTATAAATGTATTAAAAAAAGAATACAGAGTGTGTTCAGTACAAAGGCTCAGGTTTTATTTGCTATGGTTGTTGTCAGTATGTAGTGAGCCACTTGTAAGTATTGCCTCAGTCTGCCGCTGTGATGTGTTGAGCATTTGCAGTCCTGAATCCTCATCATAGGTCAGAAATACAGGATTCTGCAACCAAATCAAAACACAGAGCAACTTTGGATTCACAAGGCTTTGTGCCACCTACCATGACTTTGGTTGCAGCTTCAGGTCAGGGTATGAAGGGTTACAGAAATGTATGTACTGTGAGAATGTTTATGTACTGATAGTTTATTTAATGGCAGCTCTGCAGACAGGTTGACTACGCAGTGCAGCGGCCAAGGGAAGAGGGTGAGACCCCACGGAAGGGCTGGGGCACAGTCAGCTTAACCAGAATCCACATTGCCAGATATTTGTGGATGTAGGTTAAGTTTATCAGAGGTGATAAACTTAATCTATGTAAGTAATTCAGTGATATAAAAGCAGTTCTGGAGGTCAGAGCAGTTGGGTTGAAGGTCCTGTAGTCCACACTATAAGAAGTTTGAGGGTTTGTTTGAGCTGGACCAGAAGCCCTTATCATGCACAGGTACAAATTAGTTTAAGTAGTTGAACCTGTGTTCAAAAACAGTGTAGATGAGACATGGTTTAGTGGTAGCCTTGGCAGTTCTGGAGTAAAGGTTGAATCTTAAAGGTCTTTTCTAACCAAGCTGATGCTGTGATTAAGTTCAGACCCTCTTGTCCCCTTTTGGCATTGGGGTCTATCAGCATGTGTGGAACAGATCCTGGCTTTGTTGCTGCCAAAAGGAATCTGGTTTGCATATCTGGAGTTGGCAGAGTGATAAGATAATAGGTGACCACTTGCCAGGGCTCTGGTGTTTATGCTAAATACTGCAGTGGTAACTTGGGTTGTTATTTGTCTGCAGTGGGTGTATTGCATGGGTGGCACTAGTTCCTGGGGGCTTCTTCCCTTAAGAGATGATACTTGTGACAACACGTGGCTGTGTTGCATACATTGGTTTGAGCCTGTAAGAGTTGCTGCATCTTGGACTTTGTGTTCAAGTCTGTTCATGGTGTGTACAATAACCCTGGTGACCCCAGGATGGGTTGGATTGATTGTATGTGTGTTACTGTGCAGGGTTGGCTTGTGGCTGCTTATGTAGACTGCCAGATGTGTGGAAATAACATCCAAATGCTGGAAGTGCTCATGTTTCAGGCGCAGTCGCATGGTATGATGAGGGAATGTGGGCACTGAAGGTGTGCAGATGCTTAGCGTGGAGCTGTGCCCTCCATCACACCATACACGCTTTTGTACTCTTAACATCAGTGTTAAACTGTAAGATCAACCACCCTCTTCTTCTAAAGATACTAAGTATTTTTGATTTTTATTAATAAAACAATTTTTATCAAATACTAAATATATTTTTATTCAATATTAAATAATGGGCAGTACTGCCGAATTAAAATGTAAAGGATCTTTTATGGACAATTGAAGTAGAGTTGGGAAAAGCAGTAGTAAAGGCTTCTTGTCCTCTTGGATTTAGTCGTGTAAGTAATGTGGTAATGGTTTCATGTTGTTCTGGATTCAAAGGAAAACATCAGCTTATGTGACTGACGTAGTTAGATGATTTTGCTATTATATTTACATTAGTTCTCCCTCGTCTTTTAGTCAGGCAGAATAATTCCTTGCGAAATACTTGTGAAGGACCTCAAACTGCTGTGATTAGCTCTTTTTCCTTTCAAAGAGTTAACAAATAGGGAAAAGCTTTGAGAGCGCCGAGTTTCTGGCAAGTACCCTGGGTACAGAGTGTACTGAACTGTAAATGTTGCAGAGTTAGCACAAACTGTCTGATAGAAAAAGCACGTTTTTGTTATAAACACTGCCTGCTCAACAGAGCTGTTGGTCTTGCGGAACAGCTTTAACCAGTGACTGTTGCTTTTGAGTGATATTAAATATTTGTCCTGTGGTGAATGTTGTCTTGGGAAGAATCACTGTTGATAACACAGAAACCGGTCATTTATTATGCAATGGAAGTGCATGTGAACTCCCTTGGGTTTATCTAGACTGCTTCAGTTTAATTTAGAGGTTGTTTGGGGAGGTTATTCTTCACTTGGAAAAGTGTTGGGTTTGGTTGAGGGTTTTTTTCCTTAAAAACAAGTATTTATACAGGTGTCTTGTGACTTCAAAATGTTCTTTCTAAGCTTTGTCTTGTTTTCTTTCTGGCTCTGTGCAGACACTTCGGTGTCTGTTACTGCTTCAAGTGACAGGACTTGCAGCAGTAATGGATAACATCAACTTCAGGAAGGATCAGGCAGTGGGAATGTGTAAATCTTTCGCAGCTTCAACTCTGTAGATGTATTCCCTGGAGTCCCACCCTGGGAATGATGGGCTGTAGATTCACTCTGTCACTCTTTCCTATTAGATGCCATGAAGGTCTGGCATGTAGTGTGGCTCCAAACACTGCATTTGTGAATGTGTGTCTGTATTTAAATAGCTAATGAGAGTCTGGAAAAATTGACTAAAGCCCCCAAGCAAACGCTGGGAAGGGAGCAGAGATGAAGTAAGAATCAGACTGCAATTGGGTGTAGAGGAATTACTTTGCTCAATCTGATGATGTCTGCAGCAGTGCCCACTAATGCAGTTTGAAACCTTTCATTTGAAATCCTGTCTTCGCTGCTTCTTTGGTTGTTCTGGTTTTGGTTGTTTTGTGGTTTTGTTGTTGTTGCTTTTTGTTTGTTGAGGTTTTCTTATTATTACTGTTATTATTCTGTAAGTGGCAGTGTCCTGCTCCCTGTCCTCGGAGTTCTGTTGTAGTGGGATGCTCTGCAGCCAAACCCTGTTAGAGTGAGGGAAGAAGGAGCTTGTTTCTTGCTGATAATCTGTCCGGACATCAAGGGAAGAAAATATTGAAGGGAAACTTGTTTGAACTGAACAGATTTTGATTGGAAATTCAGGATTTCCAACACTTACAGCCTGCTCTAGTGGAAGGTGTCCCTGCCCGTGGCAGGGGGTTGGTACTGAATGAACTTTAAGGCCCCTTCCAACCCAAGACGCTCTGTGATTTGCGAATACAAGGCCAGAATGAAAGGAAACTTGACAGCCTTCCTGTAAAATACATCCCTTTTCCTCTTCTCATGCTAAGTTTTAGGAGCCTGTGAGCCTTGCTCGGTTTCCCATGTGCACTTACCATGTCTAGACTTGTTGCTTATAGAACATCTGAACGTGCTTTGTCACCGGGTAAATGATTAGCAATGGGAGAACTTTAAACAAGAAGTGCTTTGGAATGTTAATTGTAAATCTAATGACTTCCTTTGAAAATGAACCTGAAGCAAAACTCAAGTAACTGTGATTATGAGGAAAGAAATGTGGGAGTATAAACTAGATGAAGCTTGTGATAGTTTAAAGGGGATGTGGCGATTTGGGCATGGAGGGGGGTTTCCATTGCCAGTTTGGGGATATTTTGCAGCTTATAATGGAACTGCTGCATGGGATCAGGTTTTGAAGCTGATGCATTCCTCAGAAATAGTTCTAATTTCAAGGCGTGAGCTTTGGATAAGAATCTCTGTTGGGATAATTGAAGGAAATTCAGTTATGGATTACTGAGTCTTGTGAAGTATGTTGGCAGCAGTAGCTCTTGTATGTAAGTGGTTATTGTGTGAGTGTAGGTGGTTTAGAAATTAGTTAGCTCTTATGATGCCTTCTTCAAAACACGAGAAGCTCCCCAGACCAGCAGCAAACACTGTCCTTCCCCTGCTCCTGTCCCACCTGGCTGTAAGTTCCCAGCTCCTATCTGGTTTAAGTGTCTTCAATTTTAAGGCCATGATCATTTAATTTCAATTCTAACTGTGATCCTGTGTGTGGCTGTAAGAAACATCTCCCAGAAGAACTAAGGGAAACTATGAAGTTAATAGTGAAGGTGAAAAATAAATAGTTTATTCTGTGAAGAACCAAAATGGGGGTATTTTTACTCTAGATTCTTTTGTTTTGCTACTAATAATACTGATAGAGTCTCATTTGCTGTTTTCTAATATGGATGAGGAATTATACAATTAAAGACTTGACAAAATAGATGTGCTGTTCTGCCAGAACATCCCCAATATTGTATTTGTGTCTGCAGAACTGGGAAGTGAGGATTATTCTCCCTAGGTAAAGTAGGATGTAAAACTTAGACTGTGGGGCAAATTACCGGCTCATTCTTGGTGAGAGGATCTGAATTTGTGTGTTGGTGCAAGCACGTAGTAAGAAGCGCTGCTACCAGAGAGGACTCCTTCCAACCCCCTTTGAATATTTGATACCTCAAAAGAACATGGTAGAAGTTCCCTTCGCTCGTTCTGCCCCAGCAAGCCACAAGAGATGCTTTAAGACGGGTTTAGTAGCTGGCCTTGCCAAAAACCTTTCCCCTTTCAAACTGCAAACAGCTTTTCCTTTGGAAATACCAATCTTTTTATCTGCCTTGTGTTGTTCTCCACAGCTCGTCCCTCATCTGAAGAAGTTTATTTTTGTGAGCCTTTTCCACATTTAGGACCTGCACTTGATGACTCACAGTATTTTTGGGTTTTTCCTTTGCTTTCTGCCAGGTATGAGCAGCTGTGAGCTTGGTAAGCAGCTTACTCCCTGCCTGGGCTTAAGCGCTGCACTCTTCTCGCTGTGTTCTGGCTGAGAGGGGGGGAAATGCAGAATTTTCCTCCTGTTTGCTCTTTGTGCTCAGCCCACAAAAGCCAGTTCTGCTGTTGTTGAAGCAGCCAGAAGAGTTAAATAGAGCATCAAAGTAAAAAGAGGACTATGGAAGTGGTTGTAAATAATCCTTTTTTTCCCCCCTCTCTGTTCACTTTCTCTGTACATCATAATACTGGAGAGCACTTCAGAAGTACAGAGGCAGCAGAAAGCAGATGGTTACTATAGCTTCAGTAGGCACAGTTTTACTTGGCTGGAGGTATTTTCTAATTTCTCTTGTCTTGCCTGACATTCCTGAAAGGCATTTATAAACGCCTTGAAGTGCTGACTGTTTTCATACAGCATTTGGTCTTTTTTACCTATAAAAGCGGAAGTACTATCTCTGATGTTTTTAAGTACATCCTTATGCTAACGGTTTTATTGCCACTGTGGTTTACCCATAACTGCCTTCAGTCCTTCTGAATGGCAGAACTGGTTTCCTTACGCTGTGTCAGTCACAGTCCTCTTGCAGTACAGCCTCCCCCATCGGGTAAGAGGCAGCTGTAACTGCAGGCTGAGTGTTATTCACTTGAACTTCAGAACAGAAAGCAGCAGCCAGAGCTTCCCTGTGCTGAGGGGAGGTTGTGGTATGGGAAGTGTGATAACCTCTGGAGGAAGTGATTAGATGGTATTTCTGTCCATCTGCAGTGTCTGTGTGTCTGCAGTCATCTATTAGATGATGTTGATAATGTTTTTCATAGGATCAACCAGGTTGGAAAAGACCCTTCAGCTCATCCAGTCCAACCATTCCCCAGCACTGCCAAGGCCACCGCTGATCCATGGCACTGAGGGCCTCGTCTGTAATGTTTGTGACCCCTTGCAGGGACGGTGACTGCAGCGCTGCCCTGACAGCCTGTTCCAGTGCCTGAGCACCCTTTGGGGAAGGAATTGTTACTAATCTCCAGTCTGCAAACACAGTACAAGCCCTGTTTTGGGGTTTAAGTTTGGTCAGATTTCTGCCCTAAGTTGCCCTTTGGAGATGTTGTGCTGCTTTTACGCACCTGGAGCCTTTTCCAAAGCCTCTTGTCAGGAGTTTGGCACCAAGGGGAAAGGAGAAGGCATTTTACAAGCACTCTGACATCTCTGTGTGAGGAGTAGCAGTCTGTATGTAGGGCAGTGGGGTTTTTGGGGGGCTTTGTTTTCTCGCCCTGTTCCCAGACTCCTCTCATTGCCTGGCAGCTACTCCTCTAACTAAATAACTTAGGAGTAGTGTTTTCTGGCCCCAAGCCCACAACATTCTGTAAGACAGAACATAGAGTAACATTTTACACACTGTAGTAGTTGGCAGCCTCTCGTGAAAGAGCTCTGTTGTGCAGAAGCCGTACTCCAAATCAAAATATTTTTCAACTTTCTAAAAGCTTTCATTATAAATTCAGGTGTTTTAGTCAGAAATGGTGTTTACTGTGGGATCAGGGAAGTGTTTCCTCTCTGGAATTGCTGCGATTCTTAGCTCATGGCTTAAATGCTTACACTTGGGGAGCCAGAAACTGTTTGGCTGATCTTTTTGAGTTACTTTGGAGAGTATATGTACATATATATACAAATATGTACACTTAATATATACAAACCCTAGCATTTGAATGGAACACGAAGCATCTTCTCTGCTTCAAATTCAATTAGCAGTTCAACAGCTTCATAAAGATACGCGGGACTGTTTGCATTTAATGAGTATTTGATTGTGTTTAAGTGCATGCGTGGTGGGGGTGTGAATGTGAATCCAGAATGTACTTGGAGTTTGCTGATAGCGTTCTCTTCATACTAAATTATAAAGAGTGATCTTAGTATTTCTGTGTTGTACATGGTGACTTTGGTGTTTGTGAGGTGCTCATTTTGGCAGCATTCCTGGCTTCCCCCTGGCATGTAGAACCGAGGAAGAATAAACAGTCACAACTATTTTAAACTACAGTTATCGTTTGGGTTTGAAGATCGGATGAAATTCAGCTTAAACTTCCTTTGTGCCAAGGGTGGCTTAGCAAGGAAGAAGAGAATGACCATTTCTGAAAAAGTGTGAAGAATCTGCTTCTTTTGATTAATTGACACCACCTTGAGTTGATGGGAGTTTATGTTAAGCTTATCCCGTACTTTAAGAAATAGATTCTTCCTTGATAGGTGTTACTGTGACTGTAGTAGTAGCTTTGCTTTAGAGAATGGTCAGTGGTGGTGTCTTCCACGCATCCTGTAGAATGCCTGCATAATTTAGTGTTGAGCCACCTTGATCTCTTTAGTTTCTTGCTCTATAAGAAAAGATGAAACAAGAATAGTCATAAACATGAGAAAGGTTGCTGCTCCATAGGAGAACGTGAGGTGGGAGCAGAGAATCACAGCAAGACAGGCGGAAGCAGTGGGCTCACTAGCGAGGTCACACTGTCCTGGTAGTGGATCAGGAAGAATAGATGATCCACCAGCCAGCAGTTCAGACCACCAGACAAGTCCATAGCGCTGGAACAGGTCCAGTGTCAAGGCAGGATCAGAATGGGAGCAGTACCAACACCAGGCATAGGTAGGCACAGGCCTACCTGTAGCTTAAGCTTAGCCTCCAACCTTAGGCTCTGCCTGAGCTACAAGCAGCAGAAGGGGACATGCCCCTGCTGAGGCTTCTTATGAAGCTTATGAGGCTTCTTAGGAAGCCTCGGCAGGGGCTTGGGAGCTCTTGGTTTCTGCACTGTCAGAGTTGGCCCAAGCTCAAGCATTTGAGCCCCTGGGAGAGGGGGTATTTGTTCAGGGATCTGACGGGTTTATGTAGGATCAAAGATCCATTTAATATCATCCAAGTGATAATGACCTAGCAAATATCTAGGGGAAGGATGCTAGAAGAGAGCAAGGGTACAGTGAAGTGTCCTCCAGTTGATCTCCAAAGTTCCAGCAACCTCCGACTTAATGACAGTTCATAGCCAGCGGCTGTTTCTTTATGTTTCAAGTCCTTGCTTGTTCTGCCCTGTCAAATTTCAGACCTGCTTCTTGAAACCCCATTAACTGCTGACATTAACAGTACTCAGTTGTGAGGTGTTCCCCATCTGAACCAACTTCTGGAGTATACTGCCTGAAGGTTTGGCTGGGATCTCTCTCACCAGGGTGGTCTGAATCACAGATAGCTGTAGGAAAGAGAAGGTTCTGTCCCTCGTTGCTTTGTGCTAGCAAAAATAGTTCATAGTCATCGATTGAACTAGGCTGAGGAACTGGCTGGGATAAAATGGGAGGAGAGGGCCTGGACAACTGGATGGGGACCAGTTTTGGGGAAGAGTTGCTGTGTTTTGTCTTCTTTCATGTATGAATTGAAGGATGGGGCTTTCAAGTTGTGGACTTTTTGCTGTTTGGTTTGTTTAATTTTATTCTCCCTGCTGCTAAGTACAACTGAACCCTGGAGAGAGAGGGTGGTTGCAACCAAATCTACCACCCTTGAACCGGGAATAATAAAGGTAGCATCTTTCTGGCCTAATGTTTCTTTGCTTAGATTCCTTTTTCATATGTTTTGGCTCTCCAGAAAGACTGCATTTATTTGCTAGACTAAGAATTCTTCCTTTGGTTTGTGTCTGTTTTCACTTGGCTAAAATCTATGTTAAAGAAGTGAAACAATTTGTAACCCTACAACTAATTCTATGTTGAATCTTTTTAAGGAGCTACAAAATAAATCAAGTTCATTTAAACCTCTTTTGCCTGGAGGCTTTACCAGTTGCACTTGTAACATTTACCCATTTCTGGCAGTCATGTCTTACTACCAGCAGTCTACAAGTGTCTTTTATTTTGCACCTAATGATTTATTTGGTGGATGAATGTATATGAATAATTGTTCACTTTGGTCTGCTAGTACAGTGGATAGGAAGCAGGCGTCTTCTCTGAGGCACTGGAGGCATGACTGGGAAGCTGGAAGGAAAACCAAAGCAGATGGAGCTATGAAGGCCAATAGAGACCCTTTTTTTTAGTGCAGAGAATCAGTGTTCAAGTCCAAGGCTGGAATGGAAAGATGGGGGGAGAACAAATGATGCTTCTGAATTAGGGAAAGGAGAAGCTTGTGGTGTAGGTAAAAACCATTAGATTTTGGTGGTCGGCTTAAATTTTCCACCCACCCCTTCCCGTATCTCCCAAGCTTGGTTTTAATAAATGCCTTTTATAGCTTTGGCTAGAAGCCACATGGACACTTCTAAGAGAAACTAGAGCCAGGACAGGAAAATCTCAACAAGGATTACTATTTCTAGTTAAAAGGTTGGTTAGGCTTGAGCACCGCTGAGGCTTCACACAATCTGTTGTGAGGAAAAGGAATGAGTCAACAGTGTTTCCGTTTAGGAAAGCTATTAACTGTTCCTGGCCTGGTCCCTTCATCTGCAGGGAGCAGCTGTGCAAATGGAACAGGCAAAGCTTCAGCAGTTTATCTAAACCAGGTGGCATAAAAGTTACTGCAATCTGGAGAAGAGAATAAGCTTTGTCTCTAGGCAAGCAGATTGTTGCTGGCTTTATCTGTGACTGTGCTGCTGTAGACACTGATATCGGGTGGGTTCATGTATTCTGATAACTATCAGAGTTGGAACAGAGTCGAGAAGCCTGTTAATAACAGAACAACAGCGTAAGGCTTCATCCCAGATGAAAATTTGATATGGCTGTTGAATAATAGACCTCAATAATTCTGCTTTAGCATCAGCCCTTTCTTTTAAAGAAATCTGAAGTCATTGATAATCGGAATTTGTTCTTTTACTTTAGAGATACTCAGCCTTTATTCCTGGCAGGCTGGGGTAGGGTGGAGAAGGAAAAGCTAATGTGACTGTGGCTGTGTAATGCTGTGTGGGAACTACACTTAAACCTTGCCAGCCTGGCTTAGAGTTGCAACACCCCAGTCCTAATGCACAGAAATGAATCAAATGTGTTTAGTCTGCTTGAGCAACTGGCATTCCTGGGATCAAATAAAAATTCTCCTTGAAGCAGATGTAGCACTTCAGCCTCCAATGGGCCAGCTCGCTTCTGGCTTCTACAGTGAGTTTGTTGGTGTAACTGCTGTTCAAAAAGGTAAGAAAGAGAAAAGGAAATGAATAGGTATTAACTAGATTGACGAAAAGCCAAGACACTGAAATAACACTGATACCAAGAAGGAAAAGGATTATTGAGGAGAAGTCTAAGATCTGCAGGAGCTTCAGCTCTTTTCCTCCTTAGCTGTGCAGTGGCCATGTTCACACCCTAATCTTAACCTCTGATGGTGACAAAGGGTTTTCCCTATTGTGAAAGCCTTGAAGACTTTTATTAACATAAGAGGGAATAATTTCAAAGTACTGTAATGTATGTATATTGGTCTTTTAATACAAATATATTAAATAGATAGTAGTAAGCGTGGGTAAAGCCCTTCTCATTGGCGAAGCCAAGCCATGATGATAGTTGTATATGTATTTATAAACGTATATCTAACGCATATGACATGAAAATAGTTCACTGCAGGAAAAAATCCCCAGGACACACAATTATTCCCAGTATCTACTGCTGTAATTTAGCAGGGGAAGCCGTATGCCAGGCCCTGTCTGATGTGAATGCTGTGCCTCTCCCAGAGTCTACCCTTTAAAGATCTGTGATTTGAGAAATGAAACCATTTTGAAAGCTATTTTGCTTCCCATGTCAGAGGAGGTTTGAAGCTGCGCAGGGATTGGGGTGTTTAAGAGGCTGTCATTACCCGTAGTTTTTGGAGTGTCTATTTGTAAAAACCATTTGATGGTATAATCCCTTTTGTAGCTTTAAATTGTATTCAGAACAGGGTTAGAAATGCAGAATGCTCAGTGTACTTTTCTGATCACTTCTTGTGCTCATCTTATAGGGGCTAGGAAATCAGCATCAGAATATAAATGAAAGAGCCAAATAGGCCGGTGTTTCTCCTCCTGGCTTCTTGGACATCGACTACACAAATGAAAGGGTTGGGTTTATGAGCTGCCTCGGAGCTTTGAACAGTTCTGGATTAGCAGGGCAGAAGACTCCGGAAAGGGAAGTTGCTGACCCCTGTTGGGGTTTGTACTTCTGCTCCACCACTTAACAGCAGTTCTCCCTTCTCAGTAGCTCAGTCTCACCTATGAGTGGCACAGGTAGATGCAAGATCCACATCTCCACTACCCATATTTCTAAGCCCTTGGCCTTCCCTCAGTAAGAGTTCCTGGGTTTTGCATGGGATTCAGTGCACGCTGCCCTGTGTAATAATAATTACGAACTTCCCCTTTGGTTTTCTGGGTTTCTTTTTCAGATTTCTGTGAATCCGTCATCTTGGGATTGCTTTTCTATTTTCATCCGTCTTTACTGTTGCTTACTCTGAATTACAGAATTCATACGAGCAAATAGAGCTGAGCACTTTATGAAAGTGATCAAACACTGGTTAATTTCTATTTTTGACCTCACTATTTTTCCTAAACTTCTACTTTCTTTAATGAAAATATGTGTGAATTATTCACAAACAGATTAAAAATATAGATTGTGCTGCTTAAAACTCTGAATTGCCAAAGTAGCGTTAGACTTCCAAACACTCTTTGCAGTCAGAAGAGCCCTGTCTCCTGGCGAGCTTGTTATTTAACATCTTCTCCCCGCCAAGGGCAGCCCAAGTCATTTTCTCTACAGACAAAGCACAAAACCTTGTATTTAAGAAAACCTCTCTTGTTGAAGCCCAAAAGTTACCTTTCAAAGAAAAGCTGTAATAGTGAAAACCAATTTCCTTTACCTTCGGTTCCATTAGATCAAAGTCTTTGCTTCAGCCCAGGTTTTCCTGCTGTGTTATTCTGTGTTCTCTGTTATTCAGAGTATTATTACTGTAGGTAAATTGCATCCTGTGCTCGCTTGTGAGGATTAAGCTGATGAAGAAGGTGTTTGGGACTTCAGTTTGTAGGGGAACTCCTTTTTTTCCATAATAAAATCATTGGCCACCCCTGAAGGCCTTTTTCAGAGCTCATCAGAAATGTGAGCATTAAAATATTTCCACTTTTCTGGAGTGGACTAATGGATGTTTCCTCATCCCACACCAAAAGATGGTTGGATATTGTTCAAGAAGTTGCTTTCAAGTATTGAGCCTGGCAGGAGATTATTTACAGTGAGAAGCTGGTAGCAGTAAATACCCCGCTGCATTCCCACTGCTCCTCTGTGTTTGTGTTTGTGTGTCTCAGCATTGTTCGGCTTCCCTGACACTTCTGAAATGAAAAGGAATTCCTTGGGCAGCATAAATATTGACTTCTCTCAGGATGAAATAGTGTACGTTGGTTTTCCAGCTGATCCTCGCAGCTTTTATGGTCTTCATCCTGTTCCACGGCTCCTGTGACAGGCACTTCAAGCAAACCTGCTGCTGCTCAGAGGCTGCTGCTGTTTGGATCTGGGTTGCTAATAAATATTCCATCAGCGCTGTCTGACTGTACTGTGGTCTCCAAGAAGGTTCTGGCAGCATTCCCCATCCTCATGACCATTTTTTCCCTTCAGTAAATTTGATCAACCCTCTAAACTGCTTTAGAAAGAGTTTTCCTGGTCATTTTATTGCTTTGAATGTATTAAATGTGTATTTTGTCAGGCTGTTGTTCCCTGTTTGCTTTTCGTCTGAGCCTACAGTACTGTCCAGCGTGTACCCCACAGCTCTAGCTCTGCTGTTAGCCTGGTCTTTATGTTCCAGCCCTGCTGAAGCGAGGTTACCCAGTCAGAAAACCAGCTCTGGTGAGTGCTTTTTGTTTGCCTTACCCAGAGTTTACAGGTGTCCCATCAGTAAGAGGTGATAGTCTCCAGTGCTAAGTTTATATTTGTTATTGCAGGAATTGGGACACATATTGCTTAAACATGGGTTGCTTTTGTAGATCTGTTTGTGTAGTTTAGTGTGCTGTGGGATTCTGTTAGCTGCTGATGCTCCCTACCTAACACAGGTGACAGTTGATGCGCTTTCTCTCTATATCTTAACTGCGTATTTGTTTTCCCTGTTGGGTTTCATGCTGAGTGAGGGAAGAACTCTGTCAGCTGTACAAATATTTGTCTGTACTTTGAGAGTATGTTTGTTTGTTCAAACTCAGAAATACTGTCAGCAGAAAAAAAACGAGTGGAAGCTGGAGAGCGCGAGTGATCTGGTGTGTGTAGTCACATTAGGGAGCTTTATTTGTGTTCAGTGGGGCCAAAATTCTGCATTATTTATCTTATGAAGTTTGTAGATCCTATTAAAAACTCTGCTTTATGTCAGCACTTTGGTTTGGAAACTCATTAGCGTGTTAGTGTTAGAATGAGTCAAATGTGTTTGTCTGGTACAGGATGGCATTTATTGCAGGGAGGCTGGGGTTGGTGTCTTTGAGCAGACGAATACACAAGCTCTGTGGGTTTTGTTAGGGTCCCCTCTTTCCTGTGACGTGGCTCAGTCTCTATTCTGAATCCCCTGGCTACAGAGCCGTGTAGAATAGATTTAATTCCTGGCAGCAATAAGACTTCTGGCTTTCACTGTGATGGAGCTGATGGGGAACTGCTGCTGAGGAGTGAAGCTGCTGCGCTGGGCTCAAGGTGTGCGCCTGGGTCCACTGGTGTATTTGTGGATATGGATTCTGGACTGGGAGGTGTGGGGACTTTCCAGTCTTTGTTTGCTCCAAGCTCACTGAAGGGCTGCAGCTCGCTGCCTCAGCGAAGCAGAGGGAGATTCCACATCCTCTGGCATGTCTTCCAGGGAGGAACTGACACTCTTGAAGTGAGCCCAGGCTGAAATGGCAGCAGCTTTATTTGCAGTTCCAGTAATCTGCAGTAATCTCTGGATTATGGAATCACTGTATTGGTCTGAAGTGCGCTCGGCTTTCAGCATTTAGCTGCTACCTGCTAACTTGTAATTAACACCCTGAATCTATTGGGTGTTAGTGATCCCTGTCTCCCTAATCTCCGTTACTTTAAAGGGTAAGAGAGTTGATTCTCCATGTAACATCAGTCTCCATAGGTTTCCTGCTGTTGCTCGCACTTGCTAGTCTCTTAGGGCTCCTGGATTTCATCTGTTAATTCTCAGCTGGTACTAGCACTGTCTTTGTCTACCTATGTAGCGCTTATATCTATATATCTATATATATGTATATCTAGCAGTCCTTCGCTGCCTAATGAAGTCTGAGCTCCCTGGGTGAGCTGTCTGATGCACCTCAAATGCCAACAGGCAGAGATTTATTAAAATCTCTCTTTAAAAAAAGAGGTAAAAATAAAGAGCAAACCCTCAAAATAGAAATTCTTTGATCGTAGTCACTGTTTGAGGTTACACCTTGTTGCAGCTCACATGTATAAGTCCAGAGACAGCATGTAAGGGGAAACTGGATGAGAACATGGTACTTAAGAAAAATATGTTGGTACTTGTATTCTAATAACACTTGTGAGTTCAGCCTCGGCAGTAAAGCCTCAGGGATGGTGTAAGGCACTCTACTAAAAAGGAATTAATGCAGTCTTTGTACTGAATAACAGCCTCTAGAATTGCATTAAAGGGTTTCCTTTGTAATCTGCATAATTCCTGTGTTAGGTTTATCTTTTATTCTTGGCCAAGAATTAACGACACTGATTCGAAGGGATTCACTCAATAGAATAGATACCTGATAGCCGTGGTTATAGGGAGCACAAATTGCAATTTGCCCACCAATTTTGGGTGACATCTGACAGCAGACTTGGAATCGTTGTTTTTCCCCTCTAGGACAACACAGATTGGTGGGTCGCTGATGCTGTAAACTGTTCTGAAATGCATCTCATCCAAAAGGCACTGCCAGGTCACCATCAGGACAAGAGCATTGACATAAATAGCTGTTTCTTGATGTAGATGCAGTCATTTGAAATTCAGTTCAAGGGATGCCCTGGATGTTAATGGTCAGGGCAGCACTAGGTAACCATTTTTGGAGACTGTATTTATTAAATAAGCATTTATTACCTGCTTTTCACTAGGTATTCTCACTGTTTATTGCATTCAAACCATTACAAAGATAAGGTGCAAAAGGTAATGGCTTAAGTATCTCTGACGAATCCCTTCATTAGCTCAGACCAAGTAATATCATTTTACATGGGATGAATTTGGCTCAGAATTGTAAATGGAATCACTGAGATTTGGAGTGTTTTGTTCAAGGTGAGACCAGGATGTGGTCACCACACCTGCTCAAGGACTTCTTGTGCAGACAGTTACCAATTATTGGGCTTAACGGGATCTCTTTAGCAGAGTGAACAGTAAGTGCAAACATTTGGAACTCATTCCCTTCACAGCCCATGCCAGGTTTATTTGTGTGTACCGGTTGTGGGCCACTTCCACTGGCATGAGTGCTGTGACTTTGCTTTTGTTTATTATTCTCTTCTCTTTCCATCCTGTTCTTATTGTTCTGGGACAGATGTGGGCTTTATTACACCTATTTTCATGAGCTACCAAGGCTGTGTGGAACATTTTTGCATCACTGCAAGTCCATCAGGCTGACTCCTTGTTGATCACCGAAGTGCAGTGCTTTTCTTGCAGTTAAATGGTGGTGTCCATACTTCCATACAGGCTCAAGGCTTACTATCACACATAACACACTAGTTAACAAATACATGCGCCGTTCAGGAAGGGATGTTAACAAATCTTTATTTATAACTTAAAGCATTGTTCCTTTCCTGTGAAGGGATGACACAGTCTCACATTCTCATTCACGATGAGGCATTCCTGGAAGCTGTCATCAGTCAGATATTTTGGATGCAAACCAAACTGATGACCTTTCTCAGAAATGAGTCGTCGTGGAAGCAGAGCCGTTGGTGAATGAGATTTGTAGTTGTGGAGTTGGTTTTTGTCATTCTTCCTTATTTTAAGTAGGACAGATTACCATGAAAGCAGACTGCCTTTAAGGACAAGTTTCTTTGGTGCAAGTATCTGACATCAACATAACGTCAGAAGTATTCTTTACATTTTGGATAGCTTTGATTGTGAAAATGAGACAATTGTGTGGTTTCCCCTGGGTTCCCACTTGCACTCCCCAAGAATGTGCAAAACCATCACCAATTTAAAGGCGTGCAATGCCATTTAGGCTTGTTCAGTCCATACTAAATCAGGGCTCCTGCCGGTTTGCTGTTCCTAAAACCCTTTCAGACTTAGTGGCGTCTTTGCTCTGGACATGGTCTCCTCTTTCTCAGTCTGAAGAGTGCTGTGCTAGTAAGTCTGCCTCCTTGCAGAGATAATTTCAGCTGAAATCATACTTAATGAAGCTTTTTCTATGTTGACGGTGGCAATGGTAACACTAATGCTGAGCTCCATATGAGCCTGTGTTTGGGCTGGCATTAGAGGCAATGATCTGCATTTGGCTTCTGTGCCAGGAAGACTTGTCCTCACAAGGCTGGAGGATGCCAGCAGGCTTTCGAGGCAGATAGGAGTTCCGGGCAGGTACGCTCAGTTTTGAAGTGGTCATTGGATTGGAAGGCTTTTAGAGTTCCTGAATGCCGACAGGCTTCAGAGTCATGCAGGCTTTCAGCTAACATGTCAGTGGGTGAATCCCATTGCTGGGGAAAGCCCTTAGGAATGGCCCTGCTTTCCTGCTGTGACTTCACTAGGTAACACAGAAATACCCTCTTTGTCTTCTGTTCTGAGGTGATTAAAAAGTAAAGCTAATTAATTTGCTGTTTGTTTTAAATGAATTAATTCTACATCCCTTGTCCCCCTCCAGCTCTCTAATTTCATGTTGCTCGCACCATTTAATTGCCTTTTTAGTCTGTTGCTGACACAACCTTGCATTTTAGGAATAAAAAGGCAGCTTTCTGTGTAGAGCAAACTCAGTTTTGCAGTACTGGAATGGCAATCCAGGGCTTCAGTGGGAGGATTTGACAGGATTGAACGCTGCTGGCTGAGGTGCAAATTCATTAGGTAGACTGCCCTTAGTGTGACACAGAATAACCTATTATTCAGCGCAGTCTTGGCAGTGCTTTATTTGGGAGCTGTTTCTTTATTTTTATTGCACTGAACTCACATTGTCTGGTGTTTCTTAAGGGTTTGCAGCATGGCAAATTGCTTCCCTGGCCCTGAAAGCAGGATCTGTAGCTCCTGTTACTGAGATTCCTGTCGTAATTTCTTGAAACTCAGAAATTCTGTTGCCGTTATTTAGCTGGAAAAAACCCATATCATCCTGGGGGTGAAGGTGGGTGCAGTGGTATTTCACTGTAGGTTTCCAGGAGAGGCCCCATGTGAAACTGTTGTACTATTTCGTAATATATCAACTATTGGATTATTATGCCCCATCCCTGGCAGTGCTCAAGGCCAGGCTGGATGGGGCTTGGAGCAGGCTGCTCTGGTGGAAGGTGTCCCTGCCTGTGGCAGGGGATAGGAACTGGATGAGCCAAAGGTCCCTTCTGACCCAAACTGCTCTGTCCAACCTGGCCTTGAACACTGCCAGGGATGGGGCAGCCTAGCACAGGGAAGAGCTTCTCCCTAAGATCTCATCTCAGTCTCCCCTCTGTCAGGTTAAAGTCATTCCCCCCTGTCCTGTTCCTACAGGTCTTTCTCAGAAGCCCCTCTCCAGCTTTCTTGCCAGTCCCTTTAGGTGTTGGAAGGTTGAGTAAGATACCCTAGTCCTTTTTTATGCACTCTTCTATTTTATTAGGCTATCTGCTGTGCTTCAAAGAGTAGAAATGCATCGTTAACACTTGTTTAGTTTTTTCTCATCCATTGGGACATCACAGATGAATCTAAACCTGTGTGGGTTTAGGGTTATCAAGAGAAAAGTGTCCACAGAAGCATCATTTGTCTGAAGGGTGCCTGTGTATTCCCAAGCTGTTGATTGAGTAATGTCTGTGGGGGGAAAGAAATGAAATGGCTTACCTGTAATAAATACAGTGATATCATTTACTAGGCATATTTTAGGTGTTGCTCAGTGCTAAAACTGAAAAGCTGAGTTTGAACAGGCATGGACTTGATTAAAACAGTTGGATCATCTTTCAGAGCTAGCAGATACTGGTCATGTGTAGGTGGACGCTTTAAAATGTAAATCAGGGTAAAATGAGCTGTTAAAAGCATACTGTGAGTAGGTTTTGTTGGATTTGTTTGTGATCAAATAATGCAGGCAGGGATTTGTCAAACATGAGAAGCAAAAATTCCTTCTTTATGGGTAGGTTTTTGGTAAGCAACAACAAAGAAACATCTACGCACGTCTAAGCCTCCCCCTCCTGTAGCTTTCCATATTGCACACCTGTAGTTCACTCAGAGCTGTAATCCAGCGCAGGTATCCATATGGCAAACAAATCATCTTTTAAAGGCTGATGGGGAAGAAAAACAATGTTCCATTTTGTTTATCCTCATGAGAAGGCGAGTTTTATGTGCAGTGATCTCGCAGTTAGGGAAGAGGCTGCAGTGAAGATGGGGCTTGGATTTCATAATCGGACTGTTCAGTTACTTGACATTGTCCCACCTTTGTGGGCTCAGCATGGGAGAGTTTTGAGTCATTTAGTATTTATTAGACTGACTGTCATTATTAAGGGTGCTGCATGTTAGTCAGTGCTTCTAAACCAGATTTGCTGGTTTCCCAGTAGCTGTGCTTAGTGCTTTAGAGAGGGGAATGAGGTGAAACTAAGCATGAAACCGCTTTTAGTCAGTCTAGAAACAGTATCATTGGTTAGGTAAGAAGTAGTAAGGTATGGTAAGACTGATGCTGAAGCACTCTTGGAAAACCTGCATGTGTTGTGCTGAACAATAACCCAAATATCTCTGCTGTAATATTAGCTATTACAAGGAGACTTGAGGGTTCTTACGAGCAGTGTATGTTCATGTGCTCATACACCAGACGATGTGCTTCATATGGAGCTGAAATAGCTGCTTGCAGTGCTTTGTCTTAGAAGAGGTGTACACTTGTTACTTGTTAAAGGGTTTCCAGTGCTCTTACTTGAGTGGCTGCCAATAAATCTTGATTTGGGAGCTTTTGTTACCACAAGGATTCTATTTTTTTGGTGGAAAATGGTGGTAATTTGCGAATGTCAGATGTTAATGGTCACCTGTGTCTCTGTTTCTATTTATGAACCTCTGTTTACAGACACTCTTTATGTGGCTCTTTTAAAACTACGTTTTATTAGAATAGTCACAGCATTTCAAAGTCTTTCTTGCCAAGATGGGATTGATCTTCTGCTCTGCTGTACAATGTCAGCTGCATTAATTTAGACACCTTTGGCTGCTTCTGTTTCAAACTTAACCGTCTTCCCCAGTGTGTTTGCAAATACTGGTAGGTGTTGAACAGACACCATCATTGCATTGGGTAGTGGGCTTTTGACAGAACACCCCGTGGAACGACTGAGGAATAAGTTATAGTTGGAGTATTAATGTTGTCCAGAGCGAGCAGTTCCCTGTGAATTGCATTTGGGTGGAAATAGTATCCGAGTTCCATGAACTGTTTTGAGAAGTCAACCTAAGATCTCTTCCAGCCTGTAATAATAATAATGGTAAAGCCCAGTGTAATTATTTCATTGTTATTTGAGTTCTGTATAGCAGGTGTTGCTTAGTACACAAGAGTGATTCCTGCATAGTAATCACATTCTCCAGCTTCAATGTTCTCCTGATAAAGAGCCTTTATATGGGTACATCCCTTTGCTCTTGGGTTGTAGCCTCCTTGCTTTATCAACTTCTGCTTTAGCGCATCTTTTTGTGTCTCCAAGTTTCAGAAGTGTTTTTGTCTCCCTGACAAAAGAATCAAGACATGGGTATTTGCATTTTCAGTTTAAACAATAGGAACGTGAACTGCAGACAGGAAAATATTAAAGCATCACAGAATCATTAAATGCCTCTTTTGTTTGCAGGGTGGACTATGTGGAAGTGTTAGAAACAGTGCGTTTCCTAGCAGGGCTGGTTTGTGTATGGTTTCTGTCCATGCTATAGACAGTGGAGGATAAAGTAGTTCATGAACTGTACAAAATGCCATCATTCTTTGTGCTTCTTGGCACAAAATGCTTCTTTTTCATACATCTGCAGTAGAGCCTGTTGAGGAGTTTGGAATTGCCAGGTCTGCTTTTCCTGTTTGCTGCTACCTGATCTGGGAACCGGAGTCGGGACTCATGGAGAAAGCAACTTGTTTCCTTATGGAGCTCTCAGCGGAGATGTAAGCTTCCCAGTGCTTGGTGATCAAAGTTCATCTGCCTGTCTTAGTCAGTGGCTGATAGTTTTAGCGAATGTGTATTTGGATCAGTCAAGGTTGAGTTTCTTCTCCAGCGAGCCCTGGAATTCCAGTCACTCATTTCCTGAGTAGCCGAGGCTGCACAGCACAGCATCCTTTGCAGTCCTTGTCCTCTCTGTAATTATTGCTTTAAATACCTCTTCCTTGAAAGCTTAAATCTTCACCTGTGAAATTCAGTGGGTACATGCCAGCGTACTGAAGAACTGCAGCTGTGGGCTTTGCTGTTTTGAGACGTCCTTTGCCCATTCCATTGACTTGTGCACATTCTGAGCTCAACTGCTGAGGTTTGGATACACACATCGAGCTAATGCAGAACTGATGAAAGTGATCCCTAATGCTGTAGCTGTCATAACCTGCTTCTCTGGGGTAAAGCTGTAGTAGCAGTTTTTCAGTGTGAGTAGGATACCTTCCAGTAAACTGGTGGTCTGTAACCTCACTTCCACCTTCTTCTGTTTGTGGCCTTATAGAGAATGACAAAGTAGATGCTTGGAATGCCCTCAAACAGTAGGAGACCCTGAAGGCGTTCATTTATTCATAGGTGATTTATGGGCTTGGAAACAAAGCTGCTTCCGGAAGTGAAAGGAAACAAAATGTGCACAAGAGCTAGAAAGCAAACAGTGGCATATTTCTGCTTTGAAATCAGGTTACAGATGAAGAAAACAAATAGTTTAGCACTAATCTATAAAATGAAGTTTCAGCCATTCCTAGATAGCCCATTTATTATGTTTTGTTGTTGTTCTTGTGCCCTTATTAGTCCTCGTTTATTATGGAACAGTGCAAAAATCATTTTCTGTGGGTGGGTTTTTGATGAAGCTTTTAGAACCTATTCTTTTGCTCCAGAATTTCTTAGGAGAAGGAGCCTTGAACTCATTGGTTTGATTGAGTTTGAGCTTATTTTGTGGCACAAATATGCCAGCCTTTCCGCTCCCCTTTGTCCTTCTTTAGGCTTAAAAGAGTAAACCTGTTCTTTGAAGTGTCGGAGCCGGGAAGGATTATTTCTGGCAGAGAATGGGCCTCCTCCACAAGCCAGCATCTGCTGCTCTGGAGCTGTTTCCTGTCGGAGGCCTGATCCATGAGCTCCTTCCTCCCAGGTCCTTGGAGAATTAGGGGAAATGGGGACTATTGGCAGAGTCCACATGACAGACAACATGAAATAGGTGCAAACAAATCCATGAACCAATGCAAGTAGTACGTGCATGTCGTATTAAGAGCCACCCTCATGGCTGGCTGAGCTACCAGGCAGGTAGGTGACCTCATCACTGGGGAAGAAGAGGTGCATTGTGATTCCCAGTTCTGTTTGCACCCCAGATAAGGGCCTGGAGCTCCTCCCGTATGGAGCCAGGCTGAGAGCATTGGGGCTGTTCAGCCTGAAGAAGAGAAGCTGCTGGAGACCTGAGAGCAGCTTCCAGTGTCTGAAGGGGGCTACAAGGATGCTGGAGAGGGACTCTTCATCAGGTACTGCAATGGTAGGACCAGGGGTGATGAGTTCAAACTGAAACAGGGGAAGGTCAGGATAGATATATGCAAGAAATTCTTCTTTATGTCTAGGTGAGGCGCTGGCACAGGGTGCCCAGAGGAGCTGTGGCTGCCCCATCCCTGCAGTGTTCAAGGCCAGGTTGGACACAGGGGCTTGGAGCACCCTGCTCCAGTGGAAGGGGTCCCTGCCCGTGGCAGGGGGTTGAAACTGGATGGGCTTTAAGCTCCCTTCCTACCCAAACCCTTCTGTGATTCAGCCTGAAAGCACAGCTGTAGTTCACTGCAGGTACTGAATTTATAGTATTGGTGTGCTACAGTTTAGATACTGAGAAGTGTCAGTTATCTGGTGCAGCGTGTAGGTGGGAGCTCCATGGGAAGATCTGAACCAGGCTTCATTCTCATGCTTGAAGCTGTGAGAAGCAGCTGAGAACAGGAACCCCTGCCACAAATGCATGGATGTGCTGCTGCTGGGACAGTGGGGAAATAAAAGGGAAGGGGTTTAAAGCATCCAGAATAGAAAAATAACTCTCATAGGAAATTATCTTACTATCAGAGTGCTTGGAGACGCTTCAACGGGCTTTGCACAGCTGTGTTACCTTCAGCATGGAGCTGCACTCTCATACCTGCTCGTTTTGAGTGGCTCTGGCAGGTTTCTTTCTCTTCTTTCTTCTGCAGCAACATGTGGTTCTAATATAATGAAGAATCAAGCTGAACATTTCAGAGCTCTGCACTGTTACAAATTCCTTAAGAAATTTCCACTGTTCCATAAGAAAAAGTTTGTCTCGTTTAATAGAAAACTTGAAGAGGAATTTTTCTGTAAGCAGATCCTGACGGATAAATCTGACAGTCAGGATAGTCCTGTTCTGCATGAGCTATTTTTACTGGTTATTCTTCCAGGAATTAGGCGATGGTTATTACTCATTATGGGAAGGTTTTTCCATAGCCAAGAAAATCTTATAGTACATTTTTCTACTGTAATTCTGAGATTATAAATCTCTTACCAGCCTTTTTTTGGCTTAAGTTAGGAGTAACGGGGGTATGGTGGTACTTGTCCTTTTAATGATTCCTAAAAAGGTTGTACATGGAATGAGAACATCCCTAGGAGCTGCAGTAGCTGTCTGAGCTGGTGCGCTTGTGTATGATAAGCATTTTGTGTGGAAAGCAAAAGGCTGCAGCCAGGAGTGTTGTACCTGATTCCAGGCATGAAAAAGCCGTTACATACATTGAATGAGTGAGAAATGTGGTGCTGCTCTTGGCTCTCTCCTGCTCTGCAGACTCTGATGTAGACAGGACAGACTGCTGTTGCTGTTTTCAAGAGGCCATTTGCTGGTTTTTGTCAGAAGGAAAAGCCTCCCTCCTTCCCTCCCTGCTTTTCTTAAGCAAAAGCTCCCCAGGCCCTGTGAATTATTAAGATCTGGTAGCACAGTTGCTCTTTCTTTGGGAAATTGGCTGTCAGAAGGAGCAAGAGAGCTCTTAGAAGTCTCTTTGCTTTTGATGAAGTGGAACAGTTGGATCGGGAACAGATTCCAGATTTTATGTGACAGTTCCTCATTTCTACACAACCTGTGTGATCAGAACAGATTCCCTGGTCTTCCCATGTGCAGCCGCGTGCATATGCATATGGAAATGTAAGAATTTGCCCCAGTCATAGGCATTGTGTGTGTCTGTGCCCACAAACACAAAATGAGACTCTTGGCTTTGAGCGCAGAATGTTCAAAAGTGTATATGGAGATGGATTTAATACTGGCTGTTTTCTTCCTAAGTAGAATCAATGGTGATATGATAAATATTGCATTGCTCAGTGTAACCTAATTTGGATTTGCCCCTATGAGTAATGTTAAACGGCTCAAATCCTTTAAATCCTGGTTTTGAAAATAATCTCTGGACGAATTGAAATGCACAGCTTGCTTTCTAGACCTAGGCAAGCATATGGAATCATAGAATGGTTTGGGTTGGAAGGGACCTTAAAGCTCACCCAGTTCCAACCCCTGCCATGGGCAGGGACACCTTCCACTAGAGCTCCAAGCCCCATCCAGCCTGGCCTTGAACGCTGCCAGGGATGGGGCATTCGCAGCTTCCCTGGGCAGCTTGTTCCTGTCTGTCTGTTTTCTTCATCTTCTCTGAGGAGAAGAGGATTTCTCCTTAACAAGTCTGTCTTGTCCATCAGCTGTGAACAAATGGAAGCACTTGGTTCAGTCTTCTGTTGAGCCTATTTGCAGTGTACTGTCTGTGGGATGTTCACGTCTGGGAAGGTGATGAATATGTGTTTCAGTGGAAAGCTTTTTTTCCTACAAGATTTAAAGTTTATCTCTTCATGAAGAAGGTTTTCAGCTCGGAGGTTTTTTTCTGTAGTATTTTACTCCAAAAGAAATAAGAGTTCTGTGGACTGAAACATCCAGTTTGCTATTGAGTGCAGTTTGAACATTCATTGGTGGTGATGCATTGTGCTCTGACCCCTTTCCATATCCTGAAAAGCATTTAGTTACCATTCTGTAATACAACCTTAAAAGAAGAATACAGCATTTGTCATCTCTCAATCCTTTCACACTTGCTTCCTTCCTTTTTCATGGGCTAGAGTTGCTTTCTGTTTGAATTTAGAGTTGTAATTCCCTGAAATAGAGCAGTCATGTCTCAGGGTGATGTAAATTGGACAAAAAGAGTGTTGTAGGTTGAATTGTACAAAAGACATCAGAATTAAAAGACTTAAGGCACTGACAACCTTCTGTATCTATCTGCATGAGCCAGTCCTGGGCTGTCTTGTGGATTTGACACGGTCATTGCCTGATGGAGATGTGTGTGCTGTGCTAGATCTTTTCCCCTACAAGAATGTACTCTATAGCTGCTCGTAGGTGCCTGTTACCTTCCTCTTCTGTTGTGTAATAGGGACATCGGAATATTCGGTGACTTTCTAAGGGCACTTTTTAAAGAAGAAGAAAAATCATTGTGGGGGTCTTTCTCTTGCTGAAGGTGTGCTGCTGGCCTGGGTGAGACCCTGGGCCTGGCCCTGCCGAGGAGCCCGTTCACCTAGAAATCACTTTGCAGAAAATGAGAGGAAGTTGGTAAAAGGCAGTGAATAAGCTGTGAGATAGAATCAAGCCATTTTTCACAGCGTGTTATCTGCTTCCTCCCTTAGGAAAATACTTCCTCCAAATTATCATCACATAAAGGTCCATCGTGTGACTTTGTGCTCTGAAACTCAAGGCTGCTGCTGGGGAAGTTGCTAATTAGGCAGAAATGGGATTTAACCTGCTTTATCTTAAAAGGCCAGTTCATCCTGTCCTATCTACATTCAGTCCTGCAAGCACAGGAGTAGTATCTTTTTCATGCACAAAGTCAAGTCTTGGCTTTGGTGTGGTGAACAATGTTTTCACCCATTTCCATGGGCCAGAACTTGTTCCTTGTTTTCAGAGCATTGAGTATCCGAGGAAAAGCTCCAGAATGCTTCCTTGGCACACATCTTCGTGTTGAAAACTACTTGAAATTGGTAAAGAAGAGGGGCTGGGTTTCTGTAACAGCAGCCCCAGAATTTAAATGAAGGCAAGAGTAAATAAAACCATATTTATGTGTTAATGAAGCTGGATCTTCAGCTACCCAAAACATAAAGGTTTTGGAAAGGCCCAGCAAAAGGTACACCAGGCAAGGTGAAAGGTTTCCCATGAAGTAACATTGCAGTTGCCAAAGCAGGAGTACTGATTAGTGAATGGCATGTTTATGTTGGAGAAGCAGGAAAAGTGATCAGAGAAGTTGGGTCAGGAAAACTGGAGCCACGATCAGAATAAACTTTGGAACGGAGCCGTAAGAAAACCTCAGGAACTGTTTAGGTCATTTGTTGTGTGCAGGGAAGCTTGGAGCTGTGACCACAAATGCTGTTTCTTGCTGTTTAGTTTCAGCTCTGTTCAAGTAACTGGAAAGAATTGAAGGATGAAGCTTTAATCTCTGCGAATAAATCTCTGAAGGTGGTGTGCCTTGGTTTCGTTCTGGTAGACAGTGTGCTTTTGGAGCAAAGCATGCAAATAAAGCACGACTTGAGCTTTGGATCCGCATTGCTATGATAAATAGATCAAATAGGAAATCTTTTGTTAAATTCTGTGGTTATTTGCATATCCTTTTGTGTCTTGAGGAAGCTGGAATGGTTTTTGGGTAAAGCTCAAGATGAGGAACCAAAGCAATGTTGGGTTTCATTGTTGGCCGCTTCCCAGGAGGAGCTGGGGCATCTCTGTCTTCCTGGGGTTTATGATCTCGCTCACAACTAAAAACCAAAAGGCAAGATGCTCTCTCCCTTCGGGAGGGCTGTGTCAAAGCTTTTATGTCCTTCTGAAGCCATTTGAAGGACTGTGTATGTAAAAGTGTTAGTAACGTAGAGCTGAACTATTCCAACTAAAAAAGGTTGAAAGATGACTGTTTTATGTAGGTGTAGTGCTTCTGAGTTCAAATTGGATGACCTGATAAGTGGGTATGGGCAACAAACCTTCAAACAAGAAGGATATGTTACTTTTTGGTGTGACCCACAGAACAGCTCCGAACAGTTCTGAAACCTTCAGAGGTATTATATGCTGAGTAATAACGGAAGTCCCTTTACTTCCATTAAGGAGTTGATAGTCTTCCAGAAAGCTCTTAGTGGTGGTACTGTGAGTAGTGTTTAAAGTGGAATTTCTATTCCAAGGGCACAGAACACAGTAAACACATGTAGTATTTAATAGGAGCACTTCTCCTTCCCCCTCTATTTCAGCTTTCTTGACCTATTTTGTGTCCTGGAATGAGTTTTTCATTATAATATTGTGAAACTCCACTGAAATACAGTAAATTGTGAGTGATGTGCCTGCTTTTTGGACCCAAAGGCAGGGCAAAGCTGGAAATGTAAATTCGGGTGATAACCCCCTCAGTCTTACTCTTAGAAGAATTTGGGATGTACGCAATGGAAGGGGATCATGGTGATGATTTACTTTACTTATCTATCTTGCTCTTTCTTTTAGGTAAGCTTTAAATGTGGTACATAGGAGATATTTCTTCTATAGATGAGACACACGTGCTTGTTTTTTGACGCATGGGCAGTGTCTACACTAAGTATTCCTTTGATTATAGAAAAGGCTGTGAAGACTTAACTCATTAAAATGAGGAGTAGAAACCACCAGGTACATATGATGGCAAACCCTCCAAAGAGTACATGAAAATCATAAATGTCAAGTCATTGACTGGTCCATGCCTATGTAAATGACAGGTTTGAAAGGACTGGTGAAAGGGTGAAGATAGAAACTCTTGAGCCATTCTTTTCTTGCTCTAATTTACCATCACCTGAAACTTGGTTCAGACTCTTTGGCTGAGGTCACCTGGTTGATGAAATGAAGCAGCTTTTGGTGTCATTGTAGATGAAATTGTTGCCTGTTTGCCTGCCAAAAGAGCAAGCAATTGGTGTTCTCTTAAGATTCAGCAAACACAAAGCGTGGTTCAGGAGGTGAAACCAAGATGCAGAATGTAGTTATGTTTTTAAAGCATCAATGGCAGTAACTGAGATGCTGACAGTGCTCAGATAGAAAATGGAATGATAACATGAAGTCTTTGTAAATGTAGCTTTTGATTTGCACACTGTTGGGAAGGAGCATCTCTGCTGCTGCGTTCTGTGAGCTTTTTTTCTTACGTTTAGTAGTGAGAAACAGTATTTTATCAGTGCCTTCTTTCTTTAAACTACAGATCAGTGTAAATTAATCACAGTTAGTGGCTGCTTCTGAAGGAAGCACTTCTAGGATGTACGGCTTTGGTGTGTTTTTAATATGTTGATACTTCTTGTTGAATAGACTTCCTCATACTGAGTGTTCTCTCAGTAATGGAAGATGAGAGCGTAAGGGAATTAAATATCCATTTATTCAGTGCCTTATTCTTTCTCTATTTCATCCTTGAAAACCTCTTAAAGATTAATTAATGGATGACAAACATCTCGGCTTCACATATCCATCAGAAATCGCGGATCCTCGAGCTCATCATGAATTTATTTCAGTAGCAGAAAAAGGAAAGCATGCAGGAGTAACAGAAGCCCCCAAATCTCCAGCCTAATATCTATGGAGAGACAAAGCATTGTTCTGAAGTTGGGATATTCCTTTACCAGAGCAGAGTTTAGCTTTCAGTCATGGTCATGGCAGCAACCGCTGTGCAGTGTTTGCCAGGAGGAGGGCAGAGCAAAGGGGGGAGACTGGCCGGTTCCTTCGTCTTGGCCTCCTTGTAACAGCATTGTTCTTACAGAGCAGTACAAAATGTCATCCCAGCAAATGTCCTTTCCAGGCCTCTGTGGATTCTGTGGAGAATTATTTATGCGCAGGTTATTTATGCATCACAGCTTTTGGCCACTGGGACAGGGTTACAGTTTTACATAGTCAGGCCGCTGTTTTTAAGCACTTCAGGCTATACTGAGACCCAACATGGTGTTTGTAATTACTGTGTGTTACATGTGCAGATTGTTTAGATGTTTTGGACTGGGACATATTGTTTATGGCATGTGAACTCTGCAATCATGTACATTGCAGAAACGCTGTTTAAACAATAATTAATCCTGCAGTTTCTTTCCTATTTCCAGAACTATTTCCCCTTTAGCCTATATTGTGAGTGGTATTGGCAATCTTAGGTGCTCTTGACTCTAGGAGACACTTCCAGCTCTTTTCAGGATCATCTTGATTTGAATCTGAACTGTTTCCAAAAGAAACAGCCAATACCTTCCCCCTTGCCTCCAGATTTGCTCTTCTACCCCCATCGTTGTCATTGGTAGGGATTGCAAGGTCTGTGTGCTTGCAGGTTGTGAGAGGAGCTGGAAAATAGTTTGAGGAAAAGGTGGGGATGACAGAATGGAGGAGAAATAGGGGGAGGAAAAAATGAGAAGAGGGGTCAGGCCAGGGAGGAGATGTCACACGCAGTGGTAGAATTCATAGCCAGCCTGTGTTGTGGCGTGGATATTAAGCTGTAAAGTTGTAGAGCTTTTGAAACACCCTAAGGGCAACCTGTGCCAGCGTCCCACTGGTCTCATAGTGAAGATTTAGGTTAGATACAAGGAGGAAGCTCCTCCCTGTGATGGTGCTGAGCGCTGGCACAGGGTGCCCAGAGAAACGGTGGCTGCCCCATCCCTGGCAGTGTTCAAGGCCAGGTTGGACACAGGGGCTGGGAGCAACCTGATGTAGTGGAAGGCATCCCTGCCCGTGGCAGGGGTTGGAGCTGGAGGAGCTTTAAGGTCCAGGTTGGGGTTCTATGAAGAAGGGCTCCGGGAGGGCTGGGTGCTGTGCAGGGGCTCTCACTCTGCAGGGATGTGTCCTGGCTGCAGAGCATGGCTGAGCTGTCCCCTGAGGAGCTGAGTAAGCACAGCTTAGTCACGTTTCCTTCTGCATGAGGCTTAGGCACGTCTCCACAATATTCAGTCATAGCTTAGCAGACCTGCACGGATTACATCAACAGCAGATCACAGTGCACACCTCTACCAAGGTGCATCATTCCCCTGTGCTCACAGGGTGGCATTTGGAGCTGGCATTATCAGACTGTGTGTGCCCATGAAGGCGTAGATGAATTCTGTTGTTGTTGTGCCTGATCTACAAGCTAGCTACAGCTGGGGGGGGGGGTTACTGCCTCTGGAAGAGAGCCAGAACAGGAATGGGCAACATTAGCTCTGTGGTTATACAGCTGAGCATTGGCTTTCTGTCTGATTTGTCAGATAGCATGTAGCTGCATTTAGGGCGTATCTGAAATTCATGGAAGCAATTTAGTGCTGTAGATGTAAATCACTTCACCCAATGATAGGACATGGTTCAGGGTATTTTCATAAGAGGGTAACTGTTTTCCTTTCTCTGACATAGGCAGAGACCTGACTCCTCTAATTATTGTTTTTTAACACTTATTTTCATGGCCATTCCCTCCAAGGTTTGAAGCAGTCGGTGGTGATTTGTGCACAATTGCCACTCACCACAGGTCTGAATTGCTCTAAACTGAATTTTGGGCACCATTGTGGTTCTGTGAATGAGGACTTATTTTCTGCCTGATGCAAAGCCCCTCTGCTCTAGCAGTAGCTACACAGGTACGCTCGGGTCCGGCCTGGATGTCGGGTCTTGTGGATGCTGTGGTGTACACAAGGTGATGAGCAGTGGGGAGCTCAGGGGTTGACAGTGCTTCTGGCTCCTGTCCCTTATTGCAGTCAAACTGGAATCTGTTACTTAACCACACAAAGCCTTTAGTTCCTGATTTTTCTGAATGATCCTATCGTGTTTTTAATGGCTCCAGTCTCTTACATGTGTGTATTTGTCATGGATGGGAAAGGCTGGGGTTGGGGGTTCCTTTTCTTTTCAAGATGAATGAATTCATGCTGTTCGGTCTTCATGGATGACGGTGCTGAAGCACAAATACTGAATTACTTAAAGGCATCACTTTGAAAACAAGAGGAAAAGGAATAAAAGACAGGATTTTTCATTTCTATTTATTCTTAGTGTTATCCATTGCTTCCTATCTTTTTTTGTCTCTTAAAGCTTTGTTTCCAGCATTTTGGTTATTTACTTGAACAGTTACCCCAAGGAGAAAATACTCCATTGCTTTGTTGAAAAACAAACCCCAAACCAAACCACCAACAGAAACCCCACCTAAAAACCCCCTCTCAAACCAAACCCCTACAAAACCCTTCCCACAAATCACAAGGCAAAACCAAGCCAAACTGTTCTGATTTGAAGCATTAGGTTCTATTTCCTTGTGGCTCTAGCTTAAAGACATTGATGGATCTTGATAGCCAGTGTGGGTTTGGGGGAGCTGGCAGCATAAGATCTCCCAGTATTTTCTTGGAAACCATATTGTCTGCTAATAAATGTTACAGTATTTAAACCCCGTTTTGGTTTAGTTTACTCTCCCTCCTCAGATGTGGGTATTTTGCTGCACACTAAATGCAAGTGGGTATAAACCCCCTGCTTTTGAATTCTTAGGAGTTCTAAAGGTCTTTTTCAACAAGGCAACCATTGCAGATCAGTTTTAACCCAGATATTTCAACCGTGATTTGGTTGGAGAGAAGCAGTTCAGTGAATGCTAACAGCAAATACATCATCCCTCTGGGCAGATGCCATTAAATAAACATGTGTTCACTACTACATAAGAACATTATTTTTTCTAATGTGGCATATGCATGACAAGCACAGAAGGCTGAACTGTCAAACTTGAAAAAACTATCTGTATAGCTAATTCTGTGCTTGCTCTTAAAGTGGCTTCTGCATATGCTGCAAGTGTTGGCTTTCTGCATGAAATTCTCCCCTTTTGCTTTTAAATATCCATTATAATACCAGGGCTATAATAAGCCATGAAGTAATAGAACGTCACTGAGCACCTTTCAGGAGAAGGATTTAGAGGTGGATATACGCTGGTATAAATTAGATGGTATTAAACCACCTGACATATGTCAATGTAATTTGTTGATGAATTTGGTTTTATAGAATAATTTCGGAGAACTCTCTCCTCTTCAGGCATTTGGAATAGGCTGAAGAGAATGAACAGGCAAAAAAAACCCCACCTGCTTCCCTGAAGATGAGATCAGTTGAACTGCATCTTGGAGAATGGAAATCCTGCTCTTTGTAATCCATCTTTGACGGGAAGTTCTGCAGATGCGGAGCACAAAATGCATTTTACTGGGCATAACGATCAAAAAAAAGAAAATAACCCCCCTGTCTTTTAAAATGGAACCTTCAGATTTCTCTTATAGATCTCCTGGCCTGAATAAAGAAGACAGAAGGAACACAACGTTTGCTGGATAGAAAGACATCATGTTCTAATAACTAATAAACCCATCTTTACCTCTAAACCCAAGATTTGTAATTATCCTCTATGAAGGGTATCCACAGCCTGCCAGAGTGAGAACAGTGCAGAAATCCCTCGTGGTTAAAGAATCCCATTCTCCTGGTTTATCTTCTGAAAACGGGCTCTTCGCTACTCAGAGTTCCTGGGTTAAGCTGTTGTGTTGTGCATACTGATGAAGGTATGTGGTAGTGCTCTGCTGGGATATGTTTATAATGTTAATGCTTCAAAAGTGGTATGATTATGCTGAAATTCATGAGATTAAATCCCCCATTTGTTTCAGCTGCTGGGATAAGGCCCGTTACAGGTGGGGTTTTTCTGATGCTGTTCTGTTCTGGAGTTTTCCTGCTTGGGTTCTTGAGGAAAGGAGAGATTTCATTTGTTTCTCCCCCTCCTCTGACTCCCTTGAGTCAAAAGGAGGGTAACTATAGAACGTGGGAAGGTTTGAGCTTGGAGTACTCATGGGATGATGTTGGGATGCTGAACCTGGGGGTTTACCCTGTCAGGAAGGGGATGAAAGAGCCCTATGAAAGTTGAGTTCTGTGTTTGTGCCTTGTTCCTCACCTCCTCTTGCCATCCCCTTCTAACTTACTTTCTCTGGTGCAGCCAAATGTAACATTTACTGTGGGCCATTGGGACTAAGAACCTTACTGTGACCAGAAGTGCAAGAAATATATTTGGCTTGAGTGTTTCCTCAAGGGAATAGGGATAGGGAATTAAAAGATAGGGAATAGGCTGGCTGGAGTGTTCTGTAAGCTGTGAGAAGCTGGTGGGTATGTGGGTACCTGAGAAAAGCTAAGGGAGACAAGTGATTCCAGAAGAAATTCTGGATGAGATGTGGAAAGTTTTTGTCATTTCCAGACCTTTTGCCTGTTAATTCCTTTTTGTCATCTAGACTGTAGTTTGCTTTGTGTCCTTGAACTAGCAACCTCTTAGCTACAAAATTAAGCAGCAAGTAGTAGTTACGTCTGTTTTTTGGATGGAGAGATGATGAGAGGGTTGAGTGTGCCATGGGAAATGATCAGGATTAGTCTGTGGAATTAGGTGGGCCAAAGACATCCGAAAGCTTGGCACAGGACATCCTCTTTCTGCTGACAACTGCCTATGAATGTCATGAGTTCTCTGCAGGCAATGGCGCGTGTGAGCTCCTGGGATCAAGACATGGAGCACCTCTGCTTGTGCAGCTCAAGGGGGACGAGGCCAAGGGGAATGGCTTTAACTGCCAGAGGGGAGACTGAGATGAGCTCTTGGGCAGAAGCTCTTCCCTGTGAGGG
>JAOEHY010011734.1:19743-34290 GCA_025447955.1 Psilopsiagon aurifrons
GGTGTTTGAGGGTTTTTTTGATGGGTTTTTTTTATTTTTTGGTGATTTTCTGTTTGTTTTTTTTTTTAAACCACAGTAGATTCTGAGATTGTGAAATGTGAATTACAGAGTTAACACAATTACAAGAAGCTCTTCAATAAAATAAAAATAATAGCTATCTACCTAGTCAAAAACTAGCATAATTTCCCACATACCTTTGCCAACAATGCTGTAAAAATTGCTTACTTCTACAGATTCCGTATTCAATTTAACCCACATCTCGTAGCCTAAATGCAGCTTTTATAGAACTCCAGAGCTGGATGGAGTATATCAGTTACAAAGCATTAGCACTCTGATTAGGGGACAGGGGTTGCTTATTTTTACAAACTGGAATTGTTTTAAAGGCAGCCTTCAACTTAATAAATCATTTCTTATTGTGTATAAACTATATAATTCTGACATAATAGAAAACCCAACAAGGTTCCACAGAAATATTTAGGATAAAGTAGACTAGACACTGTATTTGTTGCTAGCAATACTTTGCATTTGTACATGCACAGCACTTCCCTAAATTATGTTTCCACATCAAATGCAAAACCCAAACCCATCATCATTTTTAGGATGAGAACAATTTATGAGATTTCAGTAACACTTGATTATGAACATAGGATCATAGAATAGTTAGGGTCGGAAAGGACCTTAAGATCATCTAGTTCCAACCCCCCTGCCTTGGGCAGGGACACCTCCCACTAAACCATACCACCCAAGGCTCTCTCCAGCCTGGCCTTGAACACCACCAGTGATGGAGCATTCACAACTTCCCTGAGCAACCCATTCCAGTGTCTCACCACCCTTACAGGAAAGAATTTCTTCCTCATATCCAATCTAAACTTCCCCTGTTTAACTGAACCCATTAGCCCTTGTTCCATTACTACAATCTCTAATGAAGAGTCCCTCCCCAGCATCCCTATAGGCCCCCTTCAGATACTGGAAGGCTGCTATGAGGTCCTCTTCTCCAGGCTGAACAGACACAACTTTCTCAGCCTGTCTTCATACAGGAGCTGCTCCAGTCCTCTGATCAACCTCGTGGTTCTCCTCTGGACTTGTTCCAACAGTTGAATGTCCTTTTTATGTTGAGGACACCAGAACTGCACACAATACTCCAAGTGAAGTCTCACAAGAGCAAAGTAGAGGAACAGGATCACCTCCCTCAACCTGCTGGTCACACTCCTTTTGATGAATTACATCCTCACTTTCCTGAGTTCAAATTACAGTTTGAATTCCTTCAACTGCTTTCTGGAAGTCAGGAGGAGTATTCTAAGGAAGATTATAGAAGTTACCTATAGGTATTGTTCAGTTAAGTGAGACCTTGACAATACACTTTCATAGCTCTAGCTTAAGATACTTTTGGCATGCTCTGGGAAAATACACAATGCACAGACAATTGTTATGGGGAGGTTTCACTTATCTTTAAATTGAAGGGGTTTCATATTCCAATAGCTGCAGAAGTTAGGGTTAACTATACTTCATACAGAGTTAGCAATATCATGCATTACTAGGTCAGCTATCATGATGAAGTACGATATTTTAACTTTGCTTATTAATGATTTAAGATGGTCATATTTATACATTAAGATGGTCCTATGTATACATTAAAGGACAGAATTCTAGTAGAATCTGGATATGTTGTGTGCTCTGCTTTTCTTACGCAGGGTAGGTATTGAAAAGAAACAAAGCAGCAAAGATGAGCTCTCTATTACTTTACTACCTTATGACATATTTTAGGAAGAAGACTGAAGGTGATAGTAAACCAAGTTAAAGTCAATTGAGTGCAAAATCAAAGTCAAACAACCAATGAGGCCATTGGCAGCTTTTGTAAACCATATGAGTTAGAAAGCCTCAAACATGAAAACTTCAAATTTTCAACAGAGTGGGGGGAATCTGGGGGCAGCAACAAGTCATGCTACCAGATAGGGCTTGGACACCTTACTGAGATATCAGTAAATGTTCTCTTCTCCTGAGTCCTTGGTGCTAATTATAACTGAACCAGAAGCCTTTAATGGGGAACAAAGAAGTGTGCTAGAATAAAAATTGCTATACAACTGCTTTGCTCATCCCACTTAGTAAGACCTCGGATACTTTGCCCCTACGTGGCATAGTTGTGTCCTGTAGACTCATCTCTAGATTCTCCTGCAGTGATGTTCTATTAGTTCTCCTCAAGAATGACATTTCTGATCATTTCCAAATGTAATAGATTTACTAGAACTTTGATTTCGGTCAACATAGCTGTTCTGTCTTAAACCTGACCTGAAGACAGTATCCACAGGGAACAAAAGTTTTACATTATCGTACACAATATATCATGCAAGGTTCCAAAATTCTTATGTGTCCAAGCTCAACTCAAACCATCCATCCTCAAAACGTATGACTCAGGCAGTACTTACAAACAGAAAATTACAGTATAAAATACTTCTTAAAAAGGTATTTTATAGTAAATGGGAATTCTTATTTGGCTCTGATGCAGTGTGTCAAAGGAGACACCACTGTGGGGAATACTGACAGGCAGATAGCAATTTTTATTATTTTTATTGGCAACTAATTAGTGAGACCATCACTCAGTTTACTTGTTAAAACACCATTTAAAATTATAGTGGGAAGCATCATATGTCATTTCAATTCACAGTCAAAATGCTTATTACTGAACACCTACTGAAAATATCCACTTACGAATACAATATATATCTGCAGATAAAGACAAACAGAACATCCCAGAGAAGATAAATTAAATATACATACCTATTATTCTCACTTAGAAAAACAAAACCCTCTTTGAAAATTTGCTAGGGTAAACCAATAACTTCTGCTGATGGTTTCTGGAATTTAGTAAAACAAACTTTTAAAAGTTTTTATATTAGTGAAACACCTCAGAAATATTTGCTAATAGACTTTTTGTCTTACTGATATCTAAAATCTAAATATAAGTATCTTCTAGGATACCATTATTATCATCAATGGATAGATTGTGCCAGAAACTTTTTTCACTAAAATATCAAAAGTATAACACCTACTTTTCCTTTGTGCTTCTTTACATAGTAACTGATTACTGTTCCTCACAGTGACAAGTGCCAATTATAACCATGGCTTTTTGGAGACTATAGGTCTTTTACAGATGCCTGTTCTAGCACTGAGAATCTTTCTGTTCCTCCTCCATCTAATGCCTACATGTTAAAACATTAAAGACAATGTAAAAATGGAAATAACAGGTAAGAATTCATCTTCAGATCTCTCCTTCTACAGAGCCTCAAAACCACACATCTCTTACTACTCCTATCAGAGATTGCCCCTGCATTTTGTGACTATTATCCCTTATTCCTTTATGACAGAACATGGACAGAAATAGAGAACACCACCAGACCATACATGAGCGCAGCTCCGTGCACAGCTCTTCTGTGTAAGGAATGACATCACTTCAAAAACATTTGGCCTACACACTAAGCAGCTAAATAGCTTCAGCAGTTGAAATGTCACTATTCTGTACTTACACGGATATATCAGCCATTTACTCTCTAAACTCACATGTTCAATACCTCATCTAGATTAGAATCGTTAGGGTTGGAAACAATCTTTAGATCATCTAGTTCCAGCCCTCCTGCCATGGGCAGGGACACCTCCCACTTCAATGAACCATGTAGAGAGCTTTGCTATGTCACAGAGCTAAACATACAGAATCGGTATTTTTTCCCTTCATTAAAAAAAAACAAACAAAAAAAAAAAAAACCAGTGCTCTCCACTTCCTAGTAAATGCAATAGGAAAAGCTTAACTGAGACAAAGAATCCATATATGGCATACACCTGATTACTAAAAATATTCATAGAGAAAAGTAGTGCAATGCATGACATGTTATTAAATACAACTGCAACACAACAGCAAAAACACCCTTTCTAATTATTGATTGCATTATTTTGAAATATTCAAAGATAAGAATATTGTATTATGTATTATTACAGTGATTATGTAATTGCACCAATGCACTAACATTATTACACATTTTAATAATTCATAACAGATTCTTCCTTCAAGTACACAAAAAATCTGAGTTGACACTTAGTACAGTAATACAGAACTTGTAATCAAATACAGAAAAAAGCACTGTTTTATTTGAAGTACTTCCATGGATGCCATTCGTGCCACAACTGAATACTTCAGGATGTGAATGTATCTGTCCTGAGAAGAAACTTCCAAAAAAGAAAATTGTTCCAATCTTTGACACAGCATGCACAGCAACAAAGTCTATAGTCAGAAAGTATTTAGGAATAATGACCCTTTTTGCCACACGGGGGCATTCGTTGCTCACGGCAACCCGGGGTCCACAAGGATCTCACCACCACCACTCCGTGCCCCTACCATGCCTCCTTTTCCAGATTGCTTTCTAGAATGTCCACTCCGAGCCTGTGCTTGGACAACAGGTTACTCCTCCCTAAGCACAGGTTTCCATGTTTCCTGTTGAACCGTCATTCCCCTCTGCCCATTACTGCAGCTCATCAAGGCTCCTCTTGGAAGGATGCACAAGCATCTGAGGGTGCACTTTTGTCCCATCATCCAGCTCAGTAATGAGGATATAAAGCAACACTAGACCCAACTTGAACCCCTGGAAGACACTGCTAGGGACTGGACTTTGCCACTGATCAATGCCCTCTCAGCCCAGCAATTCAGCAAGATTTCAGTTCCACTTAACTGCCTATTTTCTTAAGTCCACACTCCACCAGTTTGCTAATTATGATGTGACGGGAGACAGTGCTGAAACCATTGCTGAAACCAGCAATATCCACACTCCCCAATCTCCACAACCTTAAGCGGTTCTTCCTTGTTTTTAAGTAGCAGCTCCACCAGCATATCTTCCCCCATCAGCTTCTTTATCACTACTGTCATCAATACACTCCAGAAGCCTTCTTCATAACTTATATCCCACTATGCGGTCCCCTTAACAGATATGAGGTGGTTCAAAACACACCTTAGCCAAGAGAAAATAAAACAAAGACCTTTAGCCCTCTGAGAGTCAGTAGTTACTTTCAAACTGAAGTGCCTCTCCATATTGTACCCCAGTGATTACATAGGCCATTAAATATTACAAAAAAAACCTCCACACCATGACTTCAGTTATTAACTCATGTAACTAGAACAAATTCAAGTGTTGGAAGATCTTTTGCATTCGATGTAGTCTCCTACATAAAAGGATAAAGCAATAAATGATTAAAAATACAGTGTTGTATCTAAAGAGAATTTATTGGGGGTTAAATAAATTGTATTTAACCTACTGTCTATTAAAAAATACAAGACACTGGATGAGTCAAGGCTGTCTATATCATTTATGAATAGCAACTTAGTCTACTCTTCCTATGAGAATAACAAAGATATGGAAATATAAAGCTCAAACATTTACAGAATGAGACCTTGTATAATTATATTCTCAATCACTGTGTGTCTGCATTTAAGTTCTATGCAACTGTTTCAACACCAATTAGTACCAAAATCCATTTAAAACTACATATCATTCTTCTAGTAGTTTTTCCATACTTTGGCTTAAGTATGCACATACTTGTGTTGTATACACATACTTTTAAATACATACTGCTTACAATACATACATGAGCATGGGTGTGAAGAATTTGACGAGTTATGTTGCATGAATGTAAGTAACCACTCCAATTCAATACATGCATAAATACAAAAGTTGAAGACCCTCGCTAACCGGCTAACAGAAAAAAACAGGTGGAACCCTGCTCAGAGATGGACGTGGTGTGAAAAGCTGTTGGATTATTAGTGGTAATAGGTATTGGAGGTTTATGTATTTTATGTTTTGTGCTTCTTGTCTTGTAGCACTAATCTGTTCCCTTATAGACAGTACAGCATATAAAACTGTAGCACATATAGTAAAATACTTGTGTGTTCCAACCACGGACCATGGGGTGGCATGTGTTAGGGACAATAGATAATGGTCAGTCGTGAAACACACAAAGATAGAAAAGTACTGTTTGTCCTCTTTAGCTCCTCCCTGGAGAGTCCTGTTTTGGCTGCTCCCCGGGAAGTCCAGCTTTAGTTCCTACCCAGAAAGTTCCACTTTAGAACTCCCAGGAAAAGTCTCGACCCTTGGACAACTTTCTAGATATATCTGGCCACTTCTTCCAACGTAGGCTGGCCTCCTGCGTCAGAATGAGTGTGCATTTTTAACAGTATGAAAGCTCAAGCTTTATGCAATTGGGAGAGGTAGAACCTCATACCACCAAAGTCAAAGTTGGTTCTATGGGGACACCCACTAAGGTTGAGCCTGACATCTAACATTGTGATGATGATTCACGGAGCTGGTTTCCTGACTGTCTTCACAGGGTTCTTGGGGTTTGTAAGATACACACTCTTCAGAAATACCCATTACTGTATCTGATAGATTCTCTACATTTTCTTATATTACAGAACTCTATTATTATAGAGTTCTCTATTTGTCTGTCGTTTCTCTCTCACCTGGAATCCTTGAACTCTGGAACACATATGCAGAAATACTTCAGTTGTTCCAGCAGTTCAGCTGTAGATGTACATATTTAAAGTATATAAAAGCATATATAATGCAATGTATATTTAAGTCTACATTATTCAAAAAAGCTACTTGATTACCTGCTAGAATGTAACTACTTACAGAAGTCCCCCATTAACAATTTGCAGAGAAGTATCATTAAAAAAGAAACTCTGAATTTCCTCAGTTAAACATAATTTACTGCCTCTCCTCTCCATCCTTCAAAAAAAAACCAAAACATTCCAATGCAACAAAACTGTCAAAAGCTATTAGAGAAAGTTATTTGTGAGCTGATGTTGTATGGGATTTACTTGAAGGCAAAGACTGACATAAATTAGAAATGTACTTTTTTCCTTTTTTTCATGGAAGCATAACTTATCACACATGCTGCTAGACTAATGGGTTACATATGAAATTTCAGTTAGAAATGTTTTTTTTCAAAGTTCTAGGTCCTTTGGGAAGATAAACTTCAAAGAGCAAAAATGAACACTCAATCAGAGACTGCTATCACTGCAACCACAACTAAACCAAGCATTGCGTATATTCCTTTCAGATTACAAAGAGTTTCTGGTAATACACAGAGAAAGATTTCTATATAATATGATACCAAAATTGCAATTTTTTTTCTATGCAACAATTTGAACTATTGAATCTGATCGTTATTGCACAATGGTTTTTAATTGGATTTAGTGAATACAGCAATTTATGTTCATTTTGTAATGCCGTTACGTATGTAATACCATCTATAGGGCCTGCCCACTACTACTTCCAGATCTGCCCAGAAAACCTATTGTCATATACCATATTTATCAACACTGCAATTTAAAGTGCAGAATTCTAGACATGAATTTTTTTCTTGATGAGAAAAATTGAGATATAGTGTGGTTTTTCTCTCCAGAATATATCGATTCTGAGCTCCTAAAGCACAGGTAACCCAAGAAAACACCCATTCATCTGCAGGTAGTCAATGAAAGAGAAAACTACTAATGTTTTATCTTGCCTAGGACACAGTAACAAATGTATGTTGGCCTGGCTGGTCCCTCCTGCTGGCCTCTCCTGCAGTCTCGAGAGAATAATTTTTGAGGTGTAGCAGAGTTCAACTGAGTGAAAAAAAGAAGTCATCATGCCAGGAAAGTACGTAACATACATGTCCTACTAGCTACAGGTCTTTTTGACAATATTCTGTAGCCACAAAGAGATAATAGAAAAGCCTGCCACTAGATTCCAACATGGAGCCTGGAATTGCCTAGAGCAAACAGCAGCAGCCCTAATCCTTACAGGAAGCTGATTAGTCATGGTTAAAAGGAGCAATATGGAACAAGCTTTTTCACTTCACTCTGACCAGGCATATAGCTGGGGGAAAGATTCATAGTGACTGACAATGATTCCAACAAAGGCCTAAAGAATAAGGTACTTTTCCCGGAAAAAAGATAAATTTCAAAGGGCAATCCTGCCAGGGGTAACATTTTTCCTTGACTGACAAAGAAAATGGGAAGAATCAGCTTGAGCCACAGCTGTAGACACAAAGTCAATTTTTGCAAATGGCAAGAAGCCATCCCAGTGGTAGATAACCAGATACTGCACTAGTGTGATTATCAGAATAGTAATCATAATAAAAAATAAAATGTACATGACAAAGATAAGGTTGTCTAAAGTCAGGCAAAACTATGATAAAATATGTTTCATTAGGACACTAAGTATTCACTGCATTTAGATCAACAAGTTCAGTAATTTTAATTTTATTTATTTCATTCTAACCCTTACATCCTGTACAATCTCTTTCTTCAGAGTCAGTGAGCTTTAGAGTCTTATGTGTGAACAAATTCCTTATTTACAAGAAATAAATAGCTTTGTGCATTGTTATAATGGTTGGGTCAATGTCACTAAATTAAATATTTAAATCAGTTTCCATTAATTTTTAAAAGCTTTAGAGACATTAAAATCTTTAATAATAGAATTAACATCTGATTTTATGAAACCTCACTGTCAAAATTTTTTTCCAAAGTATATTAAACCTTGCTCACAGGAGTGCCTTGTCAATTAAATTTCCAACAGGCGAATGCATCCAAGACAAAACAAAAATCGATCTTTTCTACTCTTGAATATTTGTAGAATTAAGTTAATTGAATTTTTTTACCCTTAACTGCTACAGTAAACTCTGTAATCAAATTATCATTACATGGAACTCAAAGAACCTGGGTTTTAATCTTCCATATACAGATGTTTCCACCAATTCATTCTACTTTGAACCTTGCATCCAAACAGACAAGGGCGCAAACTGCTGCTGGAGTATTTCACAGTCAGGTACACAATGCACCACACCAGTTATTTGACTCAGTCTAGTGTTTCCTATAGTCAGCAAGCAGTCCCTCACTGATATATACTGATAGCGCTCTTGAAGAGTAAAAATTCATGACCAGGTAATTTTGCTTTCTTTTCTTGTCTCTTCTATAAGTAATTTATGTTTCCATACCTCAAATCATAGGGATTATGATATTTCCTTTCTCCCTTGGCCAACCGGGATAAACCAGAAAATAAAACAAGGTTTTTATTCACATTAATGTCTCTTGACAATCTCATACTGGCCAGACATCATCTAGGCTTTAATTCCAAACTGCCTGACAAAGAAAATGTCCCAACAACCCCACACTCCCTGCTGTCTTCAAAATCCATCTGTTATAACAAAAAATCCAGCATTAACAATCATTCTGTATCTGTTCTTTACTGAACTTCTATTCTTTTGAACTTTAACGGCTACATGTAAGTTGCTTGAAGCACTTTCCAAATTTTCCTACCTGTCTCCTAATTTAATTAGTGTCATATATGTTATAATATTATATAAATAAAATTAATCATAAACAAAATATTAAAATCAGAGTGAAAAGTGTGTTCATAATCTGTTAACAGCTGCCCACAAACAGAATTATGACACTTGGTAAAAGCAAGCAGGTATTTTTTAGTTTTTGTGAAGTTGTACAAGGCAAGTACAAAGTCCTGCCCCAGAGGAGAAACAATCCCAAGCACCAGCATATGGCTGGCAGTCACGCAGCTGGAAAGCAGGTTTGCCCTGAAGGTCCTGGTGGACACCTAGTAGAACATGAGCTAGCAATGTGCCCATGCAGCAAACAAGGCTAATGAGCTCCAGGGCTGCATTAGGAGGAGCGTTGCAAGCAGGTGAAGGGGCCGCACACATAGAGGTGATCCTTCCCTTCTACTCAGCACTGGTGGCAAGGCCACAACAGGAGTGCTGGGTCCAGTTCTGGGCTCCCCACTACAATAGAGACATGAATATACTTCATGTATGAGTCTGCTGAAGGGTCATTAAGATTAAGTGACTAGAGCACATCTCCTGTGGGGGAAGGCTAAGAAAACTGTAACTGATCAGCCTGGAGAAGAGAAGGCTCAGGGAGGATCTCAATGGATACAAATACCTTTAGAGAGGCTAATAAAGATGAGAGCCAGACTTTTCTCAGTCATCCCTAGTGACAGTACAAGAGGCAACTGGCATACTGAATCACAGGAGGTTCCATCTGAACATAAGTAAATCCTTTTTTTTCACTATGAGGGTGACTAAGCACTAGCAGAGATCACCCAGAGAGGTTGTGGAGTCTCTGACCTTTGAGTTATTCAAAAAACACATGGTCCTGGGTGTGCTGGCTCTAGGTGGCCCTGCTTTGCCAGGTCAGATGATGTCCAGAGCTCCCTTTCAACCTCAACCATTCTCTCATTCTGTGAACTCTAAAAAGCAGGATTCCGGTATGTTCCTGTTTTGCAGAACATGTTTCAAAAAGTATCTAGACATATAGTGTAGAAAGTTACTTCTACACAAGGTTTCATGCATCACACAGTGTAGTTAACAAAGCTAGAAATGGACAAACCAAAAAAATCCCACTTGACTACAACCTGATGCCGTACAGGATGGAAAGAGTTGCTCATGAAAAGCTTTGGGATTCAGATATGAGTGCTTCTGGTATGCAAGTGCAAATGCTTCCTAGCAGAAAGAAGCAAGGTGTACTAATAAACGTCCAAGTACACAGTAGAAACAGGTATTGTTAATGAAGCCTTGAAACAGATAAACACAATGCCAGGTTCTATTTACATCTATTAGTATTTACTGACAGTTTGAAAAGGTATACCACAGTACTAGAGTGCCATAGGAATCTAATGAAAATATTAAGAATCACTGACACTGCATACATAAATGAGAAATTTTCTTCACAAGTGAAGAATTAGAAGGAAGTATAATTCACTGCTCTGTTTTCCAATGTCTGACACTACCACACTCAGAAGCAGCACATGGACAGTACAAACACTACCCTCACACAGAAAGACAGAAAGGAGACAATTGCCTCCTCTTCACAAGAAATTAAGATTTACAGGAAAACTACATAAAATCTGCCTAAATCATTGCAAAGTATCCTTTTTTTCTTTTTTTTTTTTTTTTTTTTGTAAAAATGAGCTCTTGCCGATAAGAGAGATCACTGTCTGGGTTTCAGGTTCTATTATGCAACTCCAAACTTTCAGATACACCCTTTATAGATTTATCTCTTGGTCTGGCTGATGACAGTGCTTATTGAACAAAGGCAAAAAGGAAGGTAAATAATAAAACTAACAAGCAAAACCTCAGTAACTAGGAAAACATCAAAGCAGGAAGGAAGAGCTCAGTTTTCTGCAGTCTTCTCAATTTGTGCTATAAGCTCAGTATAATATTATTTATCAAATTCTTTTCCATGAAGCACATCTTGCAAAGCACAACACACCTTTCTGGAGCTACTCACAACAGCAAAGCTGTGATACTGCAGATAGCAGAGGAGGAGAAGCAGGTGAAAAGTAAACCATATAAAACCTGATACATGGTACTGCAGCACAAAAGCATAGAACAGCTTCTGTGAGAGAGTCACTTTGTTTTTATCCATGCATGGGTACTTCATCATCCAGATGAAACAGGCCCTCCAGCTTTTTTCTTTTTTTAATACAAGTGATAAAGAACACCACACAGTATATGTTATTATTGCAGCTACTTTATCTTAAGTCTCATACAGGGGGCATAAAAGAAGTATGACCTTACCCATATCAGGGCTCCCAAAACAATAATCAATACAGATATTACTGCAGCATTCTGCTTTCTCTATTCTGAGTCAAGTAAACAACTACCCAAATTGCACATTTTATCTGAGCAACAGGAACAACAGTTTCTGTACACGCTTGAACAGAGTTGTACCTTGCCTAAACCTTGTTTTAATTATTATGATAAAATCTTTACAGTTGTTAAAATCCCACCCAAATGCTATTTGGGATGCTGCAGTGTTTTCACTAGGCTGCAAATCTTCATGAAAAGCTCATGCCCAATTACACTCCAGTGAATGCTTTTCTTTCGCACTCACATTGATCCGCCATGGTGTTAAACAGAGAGTCAAAGTAAGACCTCTTTCATGCAATCCTGACTTTTCCAAGTAGTTAAAATACATGAAAATACATTTTACTTGCTAGATAACCACACTGAACACATCATTGGTCAAATACAATTTAGTTTGTTTTTTAAATTAACATTTTCTTTAAGCACCTCTTTCCCCACTGAACATTTCTGAATTTGCACTAAATTTTTGCCCTTTTCTCCCCCCATTTTCCTGAAACAGGCAGATAATTCTTTTGTTAATCACAGTCTCATATACTGACTACTCTGACAAATGCAACTCCTGTAAGTATACTAAAAGGTTTCATTTACTCATACAGTTGAAATAAGGTATTTGATATATGTAGCCATATAACAGAACTTAATCAACAGTCTGCCAATCAACTGAGGTGAATCTCGGAAAACAACCCTTCATACTGATGATCATTTTGTAGCTGACAGTAAGAATTTAAAATTTGCTAAAATCCTCTAAGCATTTGCTCTCTGGAGGAGACTGAAATAATTTTTAATATCAAGTAAATGACAAAAATTCTATTGTCAGCCTTTGAGCTCTTAGAACTGATCTTTCATCTTGGTAGAAAGAGCCAACAAAGGATTAAGTTTTACCTCAGCTTTGAGTCACTTTCTTTTATGAAGCACTATTCACTGACAGTTTGGTTATTGCTTTTAGTATGTACTATTCTAACAGATCTACTAAGAAAGATGGCAGAAATAAATACTGACAAGTAATGTGACTGAAGAGGTAAAGCACTGTGTCAGATATGTCAAAATATGTATGCTACTTTACCAAAATACATATATTAGCTTGTCATGTGAACAGTATACCATGAATAGAACACAACGGAAGAGGAGGAGAAACACATTCCTTCATCAGCAACTCAGAGCAGCCTTTGGACTAGCTACAAACATGGAATGTTCCCTCATCCAACAGGTGCCATACCAGGAATCTACTTGTGTGTCCCAGCAGGATGTGGTCCACGGGGGCATACTATATTTCATTGGGCAAAGGAGACTTCTGCGAGTGCTCAAGACCATGCTTGCTTGTACATTCTTACACACAAAACAATCATAGAATGGTTTGGATTGCACCTTAAAGATCATCTAGTTCCAATCCCCTGCCATGGGCAAGGACACCTTTCACTAGACCAAGATGCTCCAAGCCCCATCTAACTTGGCCTTGAACACTGCCAGGGATGGGGCAGCCAGAGCTTCTCTGGGCAACCTGTTCCGATGTCTCACCACTCAGGAGACACTGGAACATAAAACATCCCATGTTTTAGCTGTGCAACTTGAATGCAGCAATGCTGACAACAACTCTTGAGGAGCTGCACCATGCAGCCATTATAGCCAGTGATGCAGGCAAAGATAGCAAAAGATATTTTTCTTTATTCTTTTGAGCTTTTATTTAAGGCTATATCAAAACTTCAGCTGCTTTATACTATTTTGAAGTACTTTGAGAATGCTAGCTTGTGAAACTGATTTGAAGTTGCTTCTCATTTTCAGGGCATTGCAAGTTTGATGTATATGGTCCATTTTTCCCCCAAGTCATCCTTAACTCTGCTGATTTTTCATGGTCTCCTGCATTTTACTGCACATTTACTTCATTAATTTCTCCTAAACTGTCAAAAGTATAATACAAGATTATACAAACTCCACTATTTTCTAGCCTATCATCTTCAATGAATTGAGATGCTTTAAGGAATGATAAGAGGGAAGAAGGGAGTGTCATTTTTTGTCTAACAACATGTATGTGAAAGCACACTGTATATCTGTGCTAGATATGAAAAGGTTCAAGAAGCATAGGCTTTCAAATAATTTACCAATTAATAGTTTAGCAATGAAATGAAGGTCATTATATCAGTATATATCACCAGCAAGATGAATCTCAGAACAGATGGACCTAATGTCTAGCTCTCCCACACGGTGAAGCTGAAGAAACAGAGCCTCTTATCTTATCTGAAGACTGCAGTTTAGATTAACATTTAGGGGAAACTAAGTTAATAAAGTTCATCTGTCCTAAGGTTATAGACGAAGCCTCCTCCTTATGCTTACTAAATGGCATTTTTTTTCAGATTCTCAAATGCCAGACTGTGTTCTTCATAAACAAGTGATAAAAAAGAGCTCTTTACAATCAACTAAAATATAAGCAACAACTCAAAAGTCATAATTAAATTTGCTAAAGATGTAATGTACACAACTTATTAAAGATTAAAGTGATCCATAACCTTACTCACCAGTAAAAAAGCCCTCTACCATGAAATAACACTTGAAACAGCTTGATATTTGACAGTTCACTTCTAAATATGCTGTAAATGTCCTGCATCTCTCACAAGTCTTCCTGTTCTTTATTCCTATAAAAACCCTTTCAGCTTTAATTATGGAGTGAGAACAAATGCCCCTTTGCTGTACACGAAGCCAACTTACATCCCTCAGGAGCCGGTAGGACAGCCAGAGAAAACTGGAAGATAGTATGCATTGGGCTTGCTTCCTTCAGCCTCCAGCATCCATCCAGTACTGCAGTGTCGTGGTTTAAGCCATAAATCAGCCACGCAGTTTGTTCACTCACTTCCCCCTTTTTCTTCCCTCTGC